>PVIU01007595.1:0-90587 GCA_004026605.1 Ondatra zibethicus | reverse complement strand
GGGTGGGGAGGTCTCTGCCCTCCAGTCTCACCCCTGTCCATTTGCAGGGGCTGGTAACTGCCCATCTGTTGCCTTTTAGGATTCTAGAAACCAGTTTGTCCAGTCGGGGCTGTTTTCTTTTTCTTCCCGTAGGCATTATTGGTAGTTGAGAAATGATCTGACAGTATATTTAGATTCCTATGTGTGGTAACAAACACAACAGCGTTGATACTAACAAAGGGTTCTTGGAGCTATGCATTGTTCTGAATTATAGTCTTAACTGGGTACTGTGTGCTTCATCTCTACAAATGAGGAAACTGGGATAGGGTGAACTACAAGCTAAGGGGACGATATAAACATCATTGCTTCCCTTTTTTGTCTTCATAAAATCTAAAAAGGAAAAACAAATATATTAAGGCAAAGCCCTACCTTAGTTAAGTATCTGAGGTCTAAAACTTCAGTTCTTTTATTCACACTAGATCCTGGTAAGCATTGGAAAAAGTAAAAGAGAAACTACAGGATGGGGTGTGTGAATGACTGAATTCAACAGAGACTCCCAGGGCTAGAAAGGTGGTTCAGCCTTTATGAGCACTTGCTGGGCTCTGAGTTGAGTTCCCAGCAACCACATGGTGGCTTGCTCCAGTTCCTGGGGATCTGATGCCCTCTTCTGGCCTCTTCAAGCAACACACACACACACATACAGTGCATTTACATACATACACTCCTACACATAAAATAAAAATAAATAAATCGTTTTTAAAAAACAGTTTTCTGTCTTATACTTGAGTTCTGCTTCTTACATTCTGGAACCTTCCTTGCCCATAAGGCAGTGTATCTACCATTTTACCTTCTGGTTTGCTTCAAAGGACTCATCCTCCTCAGGGAATGGCCATAGGCAAAGGCTGCTGTGTATAATCTCGGCTCCCCAGGATCTGGGTTGAAAGGTAGTCATACCTAAGAAAAAAGTTTTGTTTTAGCTATTAAAAAGCATCCAAGAAAAATAAAATAACCAAATGTGTCAACTTTAATTAAAATCTGAACCAAAAGGCAAAACTTAAAACTTATGAAGGTCATTTTAAGCATAATGGAAAATGAATATAATATATATGTTAAGTATTACTGACTTAATTTTTCTATGTATTATAGTGATACTGTGGTTATAAAGAGAATGCTTTTATTCTTGAGAGAAACAAAAACAAAAACCAAATAACATTGTCCAGAACTTACTTCCCCATGGCATGGTTCAGGACTTTTAAAAGGAGACATACATACATACATGCAAACATACAATTATGAAATCTAAGTGCAGATGATCAGTGTATTCCTTGTACTATTCTTTGATCTCCTGTAGGCTTAAACTTTTTTTTATCTCTAAATAGTTTTCTTGTATAATCATGTCCTAGTTTGTGGGGGTTTTTTCCTTTTCTCTCATAATGAATTCCCTTTTTTCTCCCATTTTTTCACAAGTGCCCAGTATTTCACACAATGCCCTCAAGGTCCCTTGCTGCCCCTAGAACATAACATTCTCCTCAGCGCAGGGAAACGCTGTTAGCCAAGGCCGAGAACCACCGTGGACATGGCGAGATTGAGGGAACTGAGCTGTGCGCCTGCTCGCCCTTGGCACCGTGCACAGTCAAGTGTTAATGTGGCTTGGAGCAACATTCTGCAGTTTTTACGGTAGTCATTCAGCATGAATTCTTTTCTGTCTCCTAGAGAGAAAAGCCCTACTGGTTAATGTTAATCTCCATGTCATTCTTGGATCGGGCTACATTTTGGCCTTGTAGGCTGAGACCGTTTGCCAAAGGCTGTCCTTAGCCACACTCCATAAAGCTGCCATACCTTGTGAGCGCTAAGACAGGATTCCTTTGTCTGGGAATTTCTTTCAGTGGGTTCCAGTGTTCCTGGTGACACAGCTTTGTGACACTCGGTTAACTCTGTGAAAGGGACCTGGATGGTTTTCATCAGGGTACGATGCACTAACTTGGTACAGACCTCTGCTGCTCTTGGTCCAATAACTTGTGCCAACTTGATATCAGCTGCTGGCCACTCACTGATGCTTAGTTTGAACCTCCAAGAGAAACTGAGCAGAAGAGACACCCCCCCCTTTAAAAGGGTTCAACCCATGTAAACCTGCTGACTTTTCCATGCAAGCTCTGTTCCTGTTAATAGGCTTACAACAAAGGACACTAGGAGGGTTAAGGGCGCCTGTCTCATGAAAAACAGTCTAACAGTGAGCCCTTAGGAAGGAATCCAAGTCCCATCTGGTTAAATAAGGTTAGTAGTCCAGGATTAAGTGGCGTGTTTGGGGACTGGCTTGACATTTCAGATAGGAATACCTCTGAATTCTCCCAGACTTGCTGCTGTGAAAACTGCCTTCATAGTAAAACCAAATAGCCCGGCCCTGGGATTTAGCAGCTGATCGTCCACAGACGAAACTCTAGCTGCAGACATGTGTTTGGCCTGTCTTGCTGCCGGCTCTTGGCAGGCTACCAGTGGCCCAGTCAGTTCTTTGATTTACAACCCAGCGAAGCAACTGAATCAAGCTCCTAAGGCACCATTCTCCAAACTCAGACTCCCAAGACTTTTAAAAACGCCAAAATAGAAAGAAGAAACATGTGGGTATGGAAGCCACGCTCGTCTCCCCCAGCCCAACAATGCTGCGAGATCATTTCTTTTTCGAATGGAAATTGAGTCGGCCACAGTAAATGAGATCTATATCTATAAAACTGGGACAAAGAATTTTTTTTCGTCTAGTAATGAGCCTTCATGTTCACATCAGGTTCTTTCTTTGTGTGAGGTATTCGGAGGTAAGAGGGGTAGAAATATCTGTAAAAAATGTGCCAGTGGGGAAGCCCAGCTCTATATTACATTGTTTCTTCTCCTAGACATGCTGCTTTTGACAAAGGATTTAAATAGGTTATCTTGGAATAATCCATTGTCTGCCTTTGAGTAGGAGTACAAATATTCTTTCAAAGGAGAATCAGATTGTGAATAATAATGTCTCCTTACAGAAGCACCCAGTAGTCAGAGTTAGGGGGCAAACCAAAGATCCAGTTCAAGCTAGGCATGTTTTAAATAGGATTCTCTAGGTCTTTTTTCTCTTATACCTCAAGTTGTCCCCAACCTTCATTTTGAATAAAATACATTTAAGTGTGAAAGATAATTTACTTCAGAATTGTGAGGTAAAATGTAAGAGGACTAAAAGAAGCCAGCACTTGAAGGCAGAGGCAGGAGGATAGAAAGTTCAAGGTGAGCCTGGGCTACAGAACAAGGTCAATCTCTACCTCAGTAACACCACCCCCACCTCCGCCTCCCTCCCCAAATAGATAGTCCAAGGAGCTCTTTGTACCAAGACAAAAACTAAATCCTAGATCTTTTTCTCCCTCCAAGTGGCTTATTTGGGGACTGTAGGTTTTTTTTAATTGATATTTATTGAGCTCTACATTTTTCTCTGCTCCCCTCCCTGCCTCTCCCCTCCCCCCTTCAATTCTCCCCCAAGATCCCCATGCTCCCGATTTACTCAGGAGATCTTGTCTTTTTCTACTTTCTACTTCTCATGTAGATTATATCTATGTAAGTCTCTCTTAATGTCCTCATTGTTGTCTAAGTTCTCTGGGATTGTGGTTTGTAGGCCGGCTTTCTTTGCTTTATATTTAAAAACCACCTATGAGTGAGTACATGTGATAATTGTCTTTCTGTGTCTGGGTTACCTCACTCAAAATAATGTTTTCTAGCTCCATCCATTTTCCTGCAAAACTCAAGATGTCGTTACTTTTTTCTGCTGTGTAGTACTCCATTGTGTAAATGTACCACATTTTCCTTATCCATTCTTTGGTCGAGGGGCATTTAGGTTGTTTCCAGGTTCTGGCTATGACAAACAAAGTTGCTATGAGGGACTGTAGTTTTTAATAACTAAATAAGCTTCCAAAGAAATCTAATCCTCAGAGCACTGGAAGCTTTGGCATTTCTTTAGGAAGGCAAGTCGTCCTTGCTTGTGTGTTATTGATCTATTAATGATGACACAGATTAAAAAATAAAACCCCTTCCTCCGTTGAGATGCACACAGGACTGGTACCCAGAAATAAAGCCCCTTCCTCCGTTGAGATGCACACGGGACTGGTACCCAGAAATAAAGCCCCTTCCTCCGTTGAGATGCACACGGGACTGGTACCCAGAAATAAAGCCCCTTCCTCTGTTGAGATGCGCATGGGACTGGTACCCGGAAAAGCCATAGATGTGGCCACGCAGTTATGCTGTGACTCTACGGCACTGCTCTCAGTTTATTATTCAAAATGGATCCTGTATTCATTTTGCCAGCCATCAGTGGGAGGAGTAAAATAATAGAAATTGTCTTATCATTTATCTTTTTCTCAGTCAAGTTGAGCAAAAATATCAAAATTTCCAGGTTATAAAATATTTCACTTCTCCTAATAATCATCAGTGTCTCTAATATCGAACCAAGTGAAAGTGATTAGGCTATGCTCCTCAACTTAAATGTGTAGGTATTTAATAATTTGCATAGTCACATATCTGTGTAATTTTTAATTTAATTCATTATTTTGTATTTTATTTTAGCCATACCAGGCAGGTCAAAGTATAAGCTGGGGTCCATTCCTTCCTTCTAAGATTGTTCACAAAGTGTTTTCCGGGTTTAATTGCAGGTGTGCATGTATACGTGCTTGTTCATGTGGATATGTGCACGTGTGCATATGCATGTATGTCCACATGCCTGTAGAGGCCTCAGAGGTCAACACAGAATATCTTTTTGGCTTTTTGAGATAGAGTTTCGCTGTAGCTTTAGAGCCTGTCCTGGAAATAGGAACTAGCTCTTGTAGACCAGAGATCTACTCACAGAGATCCGCCTGCCTCTGCCTCCCGAGTGCTGGGATTAAAGGCGTGCGCCACCACCACCTGGCTCAGAATATCTTTCTTGATCACTCTGCACCTTATGTTTTTCAAACAGGATCTCTCACTGAAGCAGGCACTCACCAATTGGCTAGGTTAGCTGGCCAATGAGCTCCAGGGATCCTCCTGTCTCTACCCTACCAAGCACTGGGGTCAGAGTCATGTGCCATCATGTTTCGTTTTTACATAGTCATTGGGATCTGAACTCAGGTTCTCATGCTTACATGGCAGGCACATCGCCTACTGAGCCTTCTTCCCAATGCCGAAACGTATGTGCTGTGTGTGTGTGTGTGTGTGTGTGTGTGTATGCTGTGTGTGTGTTAGGGATGAGCACTGAACTCACAGCCTCCCGAATGTTCAGCAAGTGCTCTACCACTGAGCTCCATCCCCACCCCAGCCGCTACATTTTTTAAGGTAGTGTATGTAGTACAGTGTTTGGGATTTCAGAGCTGTAGTTAAAATAAACCTCAACCTTAGTGCCAGGCCCACGCCACACTATCACAGCCTGGGACAGGTCATGCTCTTGCATGCTCCATCTCTTTCGTAAAGTAAGAAAAATAATAGAAGCTACTTCATAAAAGTTATGAAAACTATGAGTTAACGTATTTAATATGAAGTGCTCAGGCCAGGTATGGAAACACACACAGCTCCTGTCAGTCCCCAGGGGCTGAAGCGGAAGATTCGGGAGTTGCTAGGCTACTGCACACCGAGGTTACCTAGTGTCACTCTGTCTCAAAATTAGTAAGGAAATATATAGTGCTTCGAACACTGGAGAGAACCTGTTGCTATATTCTGCTTAGGACATTTATTCAAATAGTTTCTGGTCTGTTTTTATTAATATAGCACACTGATGTCATGATAAAGCTATGAACATAGCAATACAATACAGACGAGCCAGATAGTATCTCTACCCTCAATCCTTGGCTCATCCCACTGATTCGTCCTAGGTGATTTCACCCAGCTCCTATGGCCTCAGCCCAACCAAAATGACAGATACTCTCAGGCGTGTCTGTCACCTGCTCAAATCCAGTCTAGCCCAGTTTCCCATGGCATTTCCATTAGGATGTCCATAAGGTGCCATCTTCCACACTCCGCTCATTCCAGCTCTGCCTAGATCTGATCTTGCCAAAACTCGTATTGGCTCAGATCTAACTGAAGAAAGGTGTCCCCTGAGAATATCTGTTGTCCCCTATTTAATCAATACACATCAAGTCTTTCATGTTACTAGTTATTCAAGAAAAGAAAGTAGAGAGAGGGGCTCAGCTGTGGCCGAGGAGCGTTCGCTGACCACTCGCACCAGCCTGCTGTCCAGTTGGCCTTGTCTTGTGGCCTGAATCACTGTTGTGTGATGGGCAGGGCTCACCTGGTCGTGCTCCAGTGTGGCCTTTCTCTGCCAGCTGTAGTTCCAGACTCCTTCAGAGCCATCTCACCATTCTGCAAACAAACCAGCTGAATGCTTCCACTCTCCCACACCTTGCCACAGTCCCAGCCTGAGTGCATGAAGAGCAACAGCAGTTGTACACGTTTGCACACTTGAAATGAGTACAGAGCGTGAGCGTGCTGGAATGGTTCAGTCCTATTATTTACAACAAGAAGGTCATATGTATGTATGAGAAGCGGCTGGCGGTTTAGATACGGAACTCTTGTAAGTCCTTTCGCTCACAAGGTGATAGATTGTAGAATAATTTAATGTCCTTGTATGTTGTCTGTGTCATTTCAGAATAGGGAACACAAGTTCCCTCCCAGTGCCCTGATTTCATACCACAGAGAGAAGACCAACTTAGTCTATTGGAAACCGTGTTCGCCAACCCTATTTGCTCTTCTGTCAATCAAAACAGAGCAAATAACTATCACTAGCATGGAACTTTTAGATATGCATGGTGTGTTTTGTGTTTGAACTTAGTCAAGCAGCTATCTCTCTTGTTTTAAAAAAAAAAGAAAGAAACTGCCTCAAATTGCCAAATGAAACATGTTTCTCTAGCCTATAGAACTTGTTAAATTTTGGATTGAGATTTTATGAAAATAATTGCCTTGAATTATTTGTGATCATATGCTAGTTACATCTTTTCTATCAAGAGATCTTTAACTCGTTATTAAATCAGTATCCTGAGATAAGGGACCGATGGTCCACATGATTATCAAATCGAACCCACTGATTCCACTCAGGTTACTTATTTTATTTTATTTTTTTGACAGGTCACAGAGCTGAATATATGACTACAAGGTACGAAGATATTTTATCATAATCTGTGGTCTGTCGATCTTTCTTTTCTCTTTAGCAAGAGCAATTAATAACTACAGAAGATCATCTGGGCATGGGGCATGACGAAGCCAGCACCTTGAGGTGCTTGGGTTCTCGCCAGGTGACAGGTGCCAAGGTTGTCCTTGGCGGAATCAAAAAGCTCCTTAGTAAGCAGTTGCACCAGAGTTGGGTGGGCATCATTTATCTCATCCCAAGCACATTAGCTTTTTGAATAGACTGTCAACACTTTGACGATAATTTAATTACCAAGTAACATGGGGTGTGGACCAACTGTATCAGTAAATGGAATCACCTACCTCTCCAGTTCCCACTCCACTTGATGCTGTCTAAAATTACAGATAGATTGACTTTGTTTTGGAATTTTAGATCTCTATCCACTTTTGGATCTGATATAAAATGTGAATTCTAACACATAGTACCTTTTACACATCCTTCCTCCCTCCGCCCCTTCACCCATTCATGTAGGACGGAAAAGCTTCTTGCCGGAACATTTGGAAGCAGATTCTTGTCTGAGCTGGGGAATGTTTGTGGCAACATTTGTTTCAGAATGGTGCCTTTTGTACAGCAGACAGACAGACATCATAGGAGTTGACAGCAAGACTTCACATGTTTGAGGCTGAGTTCTGGATGAGGCAAGAGGCACGTGAAGGTCTCTAACAGATCTTCTAGCTTCTGTATCTGATGCTTTGGTGCCCTAGGGTTTTGTTAACGCCAGGGACCATCAATGGCCGGGTTAGCAGATTCCCAGGGATGGTCAGAACCACCTTCCAAATGTAACTTTCCTATGCAGGTTAGCCAGTCCGGAGTCTGTCTTAATTGGTTCTTTTTCACGAGGCGACAGGTCCACCTGCCTGGACACTCCATGGCAGAGTTGCAGGGCACACCTGTGCCTCTGAGTGCTGTAACGTAGCACTGTCTCTTCATGGGCAGTCATCTCTTGATAATATAAAAATCAGCATTAGAAATCATACATAGGATAATGAGAAGTGACGTCATCAGGTAGATGAAACTTTTGGCAGCTCATTGTTGGACTTCCTCATGCCTATCACAGTCCTTCCTTCATGTACAGCTTGGAGTTTAGTGTATAAAAATATCTCAGAAATGTTAGCTGTGGAAGGACAAGGTGTGCTGCCTCGGAGAGGGCTCCACACACTTCTGTGTTTTTGCAAAGGCTCCTTTTAAGCTCCTGGGCTCCACAGGACTTCAGATGCTGCTAGCTGCGCACTCCATTAGTCACAGCCCTCCTGCTGGGAGAGCCTTGGGGTTTAGCCATGAAAGGCTGTATCAGCGGGTATCTTATACACGTGTTGATTGCTGCAGTAATAGTTAATGAAGCTCTTCAGGGTCTCACAGAAATTCTTGAGACTTTCTTTCTAACCTGGGCTTTCCAAACTGGAGCCAAATGAAATTTAAAAGGTCATTAATCCAAAGAACAGCTTCACAAAGGGCAAACATAGTCTGTAGGCATGGCAGCACAGATATGGAAACTGAGTCTGGTCATGTTGGGCCTTAGCTTCCTCATTCTGAAGTAGTGCAAGGCGAACGATGCAGGATTTGGCCCTCAGGATGTGTGTAAGCCTGAAAGACCGTGTGTGTAGGTCTCAAAGCTTATGCACCAAAGCCAACAGGCAGGAGAGTCCAGAGCAGCACAGACAGGTGTGACCTACTGCCCCAGGGATATGTGGGCAAGGGCATCCTGCTTTCTACCGAAACAGTACCTCGTGTAAGTCTGGATCTTATACTCCCTAATTTTCTTAGGGGTGACCTGTTAATGAAAATATTTACATAAAAATCAAACCCCGTTAATGCATGAGGAATGCTGGACAGATGCGACATTACCTGCACTGGAGAATTATGAACTAACTAAAAGCATTTAAATCCTCATTTGGAAACCTCTCAAAACCCGATTACAATTATGTTTTGGTGTGTAATTCCATAAACCAAACAAAAACCTGGGCTTATAACATTTGACTAGATAGCTCACAATAGCAATTCATAATACCTGCCATTTAAGTATGGTACACAAAACAAAATGGCCAGTTCTAGCACATAGGAACACTGTAGTCTATGAATGCTCCTGCGTTTCTAATACATAAATCAAATCAAATGAAAGGAAAAGGATGGGAGTGTTTTCTCCTGGGCTGGGGTGGGGAAGGAATCCAGGATCCTCTGGCTTTGTTATTTTGATATGACCTAAGGGTATTTCATTTATTGTCTGATTTCTGCCATGCTCAGTAATTATATTCCCTTCCCTTAGGCCTCCAAACGTCCCCCCTAAGCCCCAGAAACACAGGAAGTCCAGGCCCCGCTCCCAGTATAATGCTAAGTTGTTTAATGGGGATTTGGAGACATTCGTCAAGGTACTGCCCCAGCCGCCTAGTGGCTGACCTCCATGCTTCTCACCGTAATGGCCTCAGCCTCCCGTGAATGAGGCAGGTCATTATGTCCGAGTCTGTCCTGGGGCTCTTTGCTTCCCCCAGAAAATCAATATAATATTTCCTGAAGTCAGAGAAGAGAGAATATTTGGATTGAGAATCTTCTGAAGAAAAAAATAAATGTGGGTGTTATCATATGGTGATATATCATATCAAACAAAAAGCCCCATATTTTTCCTTTTTCCAAGGCAAAATTTGCAGGAAAAAGGAAAAGACAAACTTGATTAAACATTTTCTCTTTCCTTGTGCAAATGAGACGGCACACTGTATATGTTTTCTAAATCCGTGTTAGCCTCTCTCTAAAGCAAGGCACGAGTCTGGCATTCTCATGACTTAAGGAATTCATTATATTGGATAGATTTTGTACAGCCCTGAAGTCTGTATCTTGTACCTCTGCTGTGTTTACTCTCTGCCTTCTTTCTCATCCTGTATTTCTGATAATGCTTCTAGCCGGGGACGAAGGAATTCTCACGCGAGACATCAGGTATTGTGCCGGAGGGAAGCAGGGGTCTCTATGCGCTGGCATCATTTGCGAGCCCTACCCATGCTTGGCTTTAATTGGAGTTTTTACGGACTTAAAAGAAAAATGTTTGCAGTTGGAAATAAGACAGTTTATAAATAGGCTTTACTTAGAAAAACCTGTGGGAAGTAGACACTAATTGAAGAGGAATAAGCCTCACCAATAAGAGTAGATGAATCAGTTTTTACCTGATGCACTCAGCAAATGCATGCAATTTGTGCTAGGAAAAGTCTGTGTTAAATATCAAATACATATTTAATATTTAATTGTGGGTTCTTGTGTAAATTGCATGAAAAAGAGACTTTCCCATTAGAGATAACATTTCGTGAAATGGGCTACAGTGTTTTTGAAAACTAACTATAATAGAAAAATGACATTTTAAATATGTGATACAGTCCATAATTTCTATGTTATAGACATCTAGCTTCCTTAAAGATAGATCTATTTATTAAATCTGTGCACTATCAATTAAAAAGATTGCATTAATGTATGAGTGTGCTGAGTACATGACACTTAAATACATCCATGCTTGTGTGCATACAGAGAGAGAAATTAGAAACCTCTGGAAGCCTTGAAAGTGAGCCCTAACCCTGGGATTAAGTGAAAGACCACCGAACAACCTAAATCGCAATCACAAAGCCATTGCCTTGAGCCTTAAGCTCCTATTGACTCTAAGTTAATATAAATTATTGTCAAATTTCACTTGACATCTAGTTTCCCACCCCATAGCTTATAGACAGAAGCAAGTTAAGCAGAATGAGGGAGCAATCAAAGGAAGACGGCGAGCTATGCCCTTGATGGCCAGGCAGGGGCAAAGGAACCATTCTGCTCCCTTGGCTGCTGTGGTATAGGAACAGCTGCTTAAGACGACGCACACAGTAGGGATTTTGGTAATTCTCCACTAAAAACTGTCAGCTAAAGGCAAGCAAACTGAGGAACTAAAGAAAGACTAAGGGAGTTATCGTGAAAAATCCATTGTGTGAGCTGTGCAGATGGAACACTCGAGTCTCTGGCACCTGGGCAACTCAGAGGTGCTGAGATCTTTCTCTCTACTTCTAGAAAGTGCATCTGAGCTCTCCCAAATTGCACCATGAAACAACAACAGCAAAACCATCTTCCCATAGGGAAACTGAGACACAGATGATTGAATGGTAGTAGCTGGAAAGTAGCCCATAATTTCACTCCTTGTTAAATATTTTCAACCCAAACATCTGGCATCTATGAGATTAAAATGCTCATTATATTTTGACTACAAAGTGCACTCTATCTAAATGAGATACTGATCTTTGTGAAGAAATCAGCCATCATCTAAGGGACTGTGAGGACTAGAATGTTTCGTATGAAGATGCGAACTCGCTGAGTGCAAACAGTTTTCTTTTAATCTTTTATTCTTTGTCTTCATGCTAAGTTCAACAGAGATGTAAACTAATCTTCTTTTTCATCACTCACACTTAAACTATTTGTCGCTCTTTTAAATGCAGTGTGACATGAGTTGTTTATAAAATGTTACATCCATTAAGCCATGCTTGTGTCTTACAGAAAAAGATCCCTTCGTGTACTCAGTAGATTTTGATGTGATCGCACCACTGTTCATGAGCCAACTAGCCTTCACTAAAATGTGTATTCCTTTTTAAGGCTCTTCTTTAAGGAATTCATAAAAACGTATGCTCCCAAAACAAATTAACTAATTAGAGAAACCTAATACAGTCTCCAGAAGTAATTGAAACATTAAGTGGCTTATACACTGATTGCCTTAAAGCTTGTGTCTTAAGAAGCACATTCCCCACTCTGGAGACAATGAAGACAGGGAGAAGAGTTTGGGCTGCCACGATGCATCATTCCCAGTCTCTCCTTCCCAGTTGGACTGGGAAAGTTAACGGTCCAAATTGTCCTAGTATGTTAAGATCAAGTTCTTAACGTTTCGGAATAAAACTCCTCGGGAGTGTGTGCCCAACATCAGCTGATCCCTTTCAAGTCCTGTGTTTCCTGGAGAGATCTAATTCCTAAAAGATGGGCCTTAAAAGGACATGTGAAGCAATACCATCCCTAGTCATTCTTTTTAACTCCCAGAGTGCATGCCATCAGTTCATGTTTACCTGGCTTCTGTGGCCCCTCAGCTCATTTGACATCCTATACACGTGGTTTTTAAAGCATCTTTAGCATTTTCTTAGTAGAGGATGGCGACCATTTTACAAGGTGTTGGACCAAGAAGGCTAAAGCAGTCTTCCTTGTCTTCATCCTTAAGACGGGCTAAGTTTATAAGGCTAAGTAAGTTCTGATGCAGACTAAGTAAATACGTAGCAGGCTTTAGAGGCTTTAGAGATGGTTTGCCACTGCCATCATCCCGGTGGTAGGGAGGGTCCTAAGAATCCTGAACCAGCCAATCAGACAGAGGCACTGCAGTTGAGCCACATGACATTCTTCTGACTCGCTCCACACTGATCACTTTGAGTAATAACCTCTCAAAGTGAGCTACTTATTTCGGCATAAACACATAAGTTAGGTTTTGGCCTTGTTGCTCTTGTGTGAGGCAGCTGGGGGATTACAACCACCACTCCAAAGTGAGTTAGCTTATGGAGGAGAGCTTATGTTAAATGTATTTAATTTAGCTTGCTTCAGAACTGAAATCACCTTTGTCTACACATCTCTTTTGTCACTCTTTCTGTTGTTCTTAATTCTTTCAGGAGGATTTGGGGGTTGGGAGGTATCTGGAAGAGATCACCTGACTAGGGCAAAGCACTCTAATGACTAAACTGTGAGGCTTATTTCTCCATGTGACTCGCCCTTCCCTGACATTTCCCGGTTTCTGTCTCTCTCCCCAGGACTCAGGCCAGGTTATCCCTCTTATTGTGGAAAGCTGCATTCGGTTCATTAATCTCTATGGTAAGCAGTCTTCACTGTGGAATCCTCATTTAAAAGCAAGTAGTGGGTTTGTTTCTGTAATCATGTTTTTTGCTGGAATTTTATTCTTGCGGCAGTGCGGGGGGAGTGCGTTATAGGGCAGGAGAGAGTTTCTCATGCTCTCCCTTCTGTTGCCCGGAAGTCTTCAGCAGGATTGCTCACATTGTCCCTTCTGCCGCCCGTAGGTCTTCAGCATCAGGGGATCTTCAGAGTGTCTGGTTCCCAGGTGGAAGTGAATGATATCAAAAATTCCTTCGAGAGAGGTAACTGGATGTCTCTCCCCATAAGTAAAACGTGGTGAAAAACCACTCTCTTCTGTTTTCTGCCCTGCACTCTCAACTTTGAGCAGTCCCCAAGCCTCCATCTTGCACAGGCTTCGTTGTGGGAGTTGGAGAATGAGTTATTTCTGTGAAAAGCAGAAAAGCCTATGAGCTTGGTCCCTGGGTTTGGGATTTGACTGCCCATGGCATGTGTCAAGGTAGCACCTGACAGTTCTAGAAGGGGTTCTAGACTCGGCCTACATGGTAGGGGTGGGACATCTCCTTCCCACTTCCAGTCTCTGTCAGTGGCTCTCTCCTTCCTCTTACCCTCTTGCCTTGCTCCCTTCCTGTGACCTGGGTCGGTGCCTTCTTTATGTTCATGATTGGCTGAGACACAAGTTGGACTAAACTGTTAATGAGTGCATTATAATTCTCAAAACCATACACCGACCTAGTGTCAGGAAGACCCAGAAATGAGTCAAAGTCTCTTTTATTGCTGATAGTGGGGTTTGGCCAAGGTATTCCAGTCTTAATTTTACCTGTTTCCTCATATGCAAAACCCCAGGGTTATTACGTGGTATAGATCTGACCTATGAAAATACTTGACTCTAACAATGCTGTTGGGTTTTTTGTTTGTTTATTTGTTTTTCAAGGCAGGGTTTCTCTGTAGCTTTGGAGCCTGTCCTGGAACTAGCTCTGTAGACCAGGCTGGCCTCAAACTCACAGAGATCCACCTGCCTCTGCCTCCCAAGTGCTGGGATTAAAGGCATGTGCCACCACCGCCCAGCTGCTGTTGGTTATTAATACTTGCCAACTATCATGATTTGCATTGCATCTACTTCTGGATTTATCCGTGCCTTCCCTCTGCTTGGCAGTCAGAACAGAAATGCAGAGTGGTGATGGCATGGAGTTTTCTGCCATCTCCCTGTGTGTCCTATTTTCTCTGATCTAACGTTGCCATAGAGCCCTTTGAAGTTGGAAACCTTGGTTGAAGAGGTAAACTTGGCACCACAATGTCCTTTTCTGATTTCAAAGTCTCCAACCGACCAATACACATGGGACAGACCAGTCTCCTAGCAGCAGCTAAGCACGCCACGCCTCCTACCTGTGGTGAGGGCCAGGTGGAAGTGGCTAAGCACAGAGCTCTTTGTGGCCACTACAGACAAATGAATACTTTGTTATTTAACCTTGGAAATTCCTCTTGATTTTGAATACCTAGGTGAGGTTTTTCTCTCAAAGGGCAAAACAAATAATAATAATAATAATAAATAGTAATAATAATACAAGTGATTCTGCTGAGTTCTCGCTCAGCAATTTTCTGCCCTATAAAACAGGGAAGGGAAGCAGGAGGCCCCTGAGAATAAGCTCCCCCAAAGGCAAGCGTGTGTTAAGGTGTAATGACTGTTCTGTGAGCTGTGGGAAGGAAGGCCAGGCCTGCCAGTGCACGGTGGAGTTTGATGTATGGTTCTGTGCCATGTTGTGCTCTGAAGGAATCCGATTCATATTCCTTCCCAGGAGGGAGGGTAAGGAGCCAGCTAATGTCTTAGACCCATTTGCCCTGAAAGAAACTATAGTTCTGTTTGGGGTCATTTTTTTTTTAACATTCACTTTTCACACAAAGTCCTGGGAATGAGTAAGGGTTTATTTTTCAAGTCTCCTCCCCTACCCCCAGAGTCTCCCACTGTTGAAGGCGGCTTTCAAATATGCCGTCGACCCACCATGCCACCTCCACCAATAGCTGCTGACTTAGTGCAGGTGGCTGCAGTCCATGGCCGGTACTTCTGGAAAATGTCGCTGACCCATGTTGCATAGCCAGACCAACCTCAACTGTATCTTTCTCCCAGGCAAATAAGAAATGCTGAATGTAGTGTTTTCTAGTTCATGTCAACCTAAGCTTACTGATTTTAGCTTTATAAAAAAGATGCTGGGTAAAATTATAAACCCTACAATGTTTTATTTTAAGAATTGGGCAAGTTCTAAGGGAGTGCTTGGTAGCACAGGACTTTTTTAAGCTTTATTTTAGCCAACTATTTTTAGGTTAATCATGGGGTAGGATATCTAAACCAATTATTTCAATTTTAGTACCATATAATCTTTCAGAGAACATAATTAAAAGACTCATATGTCCCTGTGTGTGTGTGTGTGTACACTCAGGTTTCTGTTGAGAGAAAAAAAGAGTGCTATGTATATAACGAATTCTCTTTTAGGTGAAAATCCTTTGGCCGATGACCAGAGCAACCACGATATTAACTCTGTGGCCGGAGTTCTGAAGCTCTACTTCCGTGGGCTGGAAAACCCCCTCTTTCCCAAGGAAAGGTTTAATGACCTGATTTCTTGTATCAGTAAGTGAGCCTTCCCCTCTTCCATTTTTCTCATTCTTTCCTCAAAGGAATTCTTTTCCTCACCGACTTCCTGGAAAGGCAGCCGCCCTCATTCACCCACCCCCACCCCAAGCCCCATTTAATCGACCACCAACGGCCTGAGGCCATTTGTTTCCTTCTGGGTCTGTATGAGTCACCTTCACCCTGAGCCGGGTGAACTTTGTTCATTGCGCTTCATGGATCTGGGAACTGATCTCTCGGTCACCAAAAAGAGAAACAAAACAAAACAACAACAAAAATGTGCCAGATGAAAGGAAAACAATGTAAGCTTGGAAATGCAGCCTTTTCTGGCTTGATTTTCTCAATTGATGTTAAAAGATCTTTTAATAGTCCTTCATCAGGAATAAGGTAAAATGAGATAAAAGGTCGTTTTTATGGTACACAAACACCAAGTGGCAATTATCTGTCAGCAGGGATTATCTTCTGAGCCTACAGGCAGATGTGTGCAAGGCAGTGTGAGGCTGGTAGTTAGTCACCAGCAAAACACTGGTAGTTTTTCCTTCAGTGGGGTTTTGACACTTCGCAGAGGACCCTGAAAATCATGACAGCAAGCCTCAGTTAGAACTGCCATCAGACGTCATGAGTCTGTAAATGCAGAACCGCTCTCTGTCCATGTCCGTGTTCCCTGGTAGAAGTCCAGCTGGCCTCGACCACGGAAGTTTTCCTAAGAATCAGATTTCACTCTTAAGAATAAAACCCTCCCCTAGTCCCACCCCACCCCATCCCCAAATCAGACCCCCCCCCGAATTAACAAGTCCACTGACTTGACCTCTGCTCCAATGCCCGTTCCCCCGCCTTGGTTCCCTTACTGCCCCTGTAAGTGAGCTCCAGTTCCAGGTGTGCTCCTCCCGCCCCTCCCCACCCTTCCATCTTGTTCACAGATTCAAACAGGTGTGAATCCAGTCACCGTCCTCTACTGCTCAAAGCCTATTTCCTTGTGTCCCACATAAAAACATACGTCCTGATAAGACCAAGTCAGAGAAGTGAATCGATCCCGTATCCTGTCTTCTCTGGGAGCCGGACTCCACTTCTACTGCCTCACCTCACCTGCCCGACTCTTTCCAACTGTTGAAATATGCAGGGTGGCTCACCAAACAGCATACGCACCACACCTCCATGCCTTTGCCCAGGCTGCTCCCCTGCTATCCTTGATAACCACTGCTGCCTGCTGTGAAGGCTTTGCCAACCTGGCATTTTTCCAAGAATGCCAGCCATCCTCCTTCCCGCCCCACATGGAATTAGTCAGTCACCTTCCCCTTTACCGATATTCTACTGTATATATCTGTTTTAGGGTTTCTGTTACTATTATAAAACACCATAACCAAAAGCAACCTGGAGAGGAAAGGGTTTATTTCCTCTAGTACTTCCAGGTTAACAGGCCAGAGCTGACGGAAGTCAGGGCCAAAACCTGGAGGCAGGAGCTGATGCTGCAAAAGCAAGCAGTGCTTACTGGCTTTATTCCTATGGCTTGCGCAACCTGCTTTCTTTTTTTCACCTAGAATCAGCTACCCCAGGGTAGCACCGTCTCCAGTGAGCTGGGGCCCTCTCACGTCAATTACTAATCAATAAAATGACCCATGAGCTTTCCTACAGGCCAGTCTAGTAGGGACATCTTAGTTGAGGTTTTGTCTTCCCAATGACTGTATCAAGCTCATAAAATAGACCAGAATAACATTTGCATCCGTTTCTTTCTCTCTTTTCTTTTCTTTTCTTATTCCCATTGTCCACATTGTACTTCTACAAATCTATCTCTCTGTCTCCTTCCACAAGACAATGGCTTTAGAGTCAAGGTCAAGCAGTCAGGCCTTGCACAGGCAGTTTGGGCTCACATCTCAGCTCACCACTTGCTCGCCACCTCTGCCACAGTAGGCAAATTCCATAAGCCTGCCTCGCCATAGTCTCTCATTCGGTAAACCACCAGACTGTAAGAACCCAATGTGTAATACATGTCAGATCTCAGGAAGAATGCGTCTTCACAATGCGGTGCCCGTGGTTAGCCCCACAGCTGGGGAGGGCTGCTGGTTTGTTCAGGTTTGTAGCCCACACTTGCCACGGTTAATTCTCAGTATGTAGTAAGTGTTCAGTCCATTGTTATTGGTAAAACTGAAATGAAAAGAAGAACAAGTTAGCACCGGAAGTCCCCTTGCTGGCATCAGCAAAGTCCTGGCTCTCAGTGTATGACAGCCTCAGCTGTCAGACTCCCCAGATGTTTCAGGCAGATATCCTGTGTGGAATTCGGATGGGTGAATGGTGTGAACATCCCATGGTTCTTTGGTAGCCTGAGTACTTGCAGCGACTGCTGGCCCAGCTGGCCATGTTGAGAAAGTTCCTCACGTCCGTACCAGAGAAGTTAAGTCTGGTCACCTGTGTCTTTCTGTGGTTTCCTGA
Organism: Ondatra zibethicus; assembly: GCA_004026605.1. Classification (NCBI taxonomy): domain Eukaryota; kingdom Metazoa; phylum Chordata; class Mammalia; order Rodentia; family Cricetidae; genus Ondatra; species Ondatra zibethicus. The sequence goes on along the minus strand of PVIU01007595.1, from coordinate 72,555 downwards.
GGATATATATCATGTCAATCAAATGCAACAGCTCGGCAAAGACCATGGGGCTGCATTGCCAGTTAACATTTATTGAGTCATTTGACGCTTTCATGGGTGAGAAACAGCATTCCATTGTTGGTATTAATAATTGAGGTCACTGGATCAGGAAGATTTAGGCTCAAATCCTGGCTTTGCGAGCTTTTTAAAGTTGGGCCAAGGTTAATACTTAATCTTATTAACTAACCTGTTTCTTGAGCTTCATAGAGTCTATGTGAAGAAAAAATTAGACAATTCAGGTAAAGTGTTTAACATCGTGTGTAGACAAAGTAAGCCTCCATTGGTGTCACCAATCCTCATTTCTGTGACAGCTGTGCCTAAGCGAAGCTCAGGTCACACGCGCCAGTACCTGGTACAACCACTTACCAGTCTAACTGTTCTGCCAAAGGTATTTCTCCGGCATAGTTGCTTCAGGTGCCTTTAGAAATGAAGTTGCTCTGTTCAAAACATTAGCTTGGTTCCAGTGTGGCTTTTCTGCAATAATCAGCCAAGGTTTTTCAGCAAATTGGGCTTACCAGAATATGTAGACTATGAAGGAGAAAATGAGAAATACATGGAATTCTTTGTTTACTATTTGTTTGTGTGTGCGTGTATGTGTGTGTGCAAGTATATATGTAAATGTATGTATGTGTGTGTGCATGTGTGTGTAAGAATGTATGTATGTGTTTGTGTGCATGTGTGTATGTGATGGTGGGGCACACGTGTCCTGGTGTACATGTGAGACCGGAAGACAGCCTTCAGGTGTCAGTTATCCCCTCTGCTGGGAGTCCAGGGATCCAGTTCAGGCTGTTTCCCACCTCCCTGCTGATAGTGAACTTTTTGTTTTGTTTTTCCAGTACTGAGGTTCAAACCCAGGCCTTGCGTTCCACCAGTGAGCTGCATCCCCATTCCAAGAGCCACGTCTTACAGAAGACTCAGGAAGTGTTAGGGCTGCAGACTTCCCAGTGCATTTGCAGCCTGGGGCTTAACTGTTTAACTGAGCTGCCAACTCCCATATGTACCGAGCAGTCTCCCTCAGTCACGTTTTTTCTAATAAGTCAGATTATTTTTAGTGGACAGCTCTTCAGCATGGAAGGACTTTCAAGGATGCATGTTTGAATCTCTCCTTGTAGAACATCCCCTTTATATAGCAAGCCCTTTTCTTCCAATCACTAGCCTCTTTAAAAGGAGGAGACTCCTGGCTAATATTGATTGGTCTCTAGCTCGGCGCTTGTTCTTACCAACGCGACTGTGGTATGCCGGCATGCATGCCACTCGTTATTGTAGCTCATGATGTCGTATTCATCAATACTATAAATTTTGTTGCTGCTGCTGTTGCTGTTTGTGAGAGAGACAGATAAACAGACAGACAGAGTGAGCCGTGGAGCATATATGGATGGAGTACAACTCTCAGGAGTTGGCCCTCTCCTTCCCCTCCCCTGAAGCAGGATCTCTCTAGTTGTTTCTTTGCTATGTACTCCAAGCCCACTCTTCTGTCAGCTTTGGGGCGGCCTTCCTGTCTTGGCCTCCCATCACTCCCATAAGGAGATAGGATTACAGATTCTCGCCACTGTAGCCAGACTTCTAGACTTTTAACTCAGACCCAGAGGTTGAACTCGGGACATCTGACTTGCAAAACACAGAGCTTTCTGATGACTCCAAGACTTGATTCTTGCATTCAAGAAAGTTAAAATCTAGCAAGAAAGAGAATAAATACAGTTATGGATGTCTGCTGCATAAGCTAGTGTTGCTGGGGATGCTGAGAGTAAAAGTTTTAGAGGGGAGAAATCTTGGGGTCATAGGCCATTTTTACCTGTGACATCTTAAGTCACAGTCATTGGGTTTGATTTTCCTATTAGGGTCATTTCATGGGACAGTTCACACGGGAAGGTCTCCCTTTCATTCTTTCTAGGAGCTTATGTAGGTTCCTGAATCACCAACAGCTTTCTGCTTACCTATTTTTGGATTGTTTGAAAGAATCCTGCATGTGTGCTTGAGCTGCTATCCTGCCTCTCTCTGTGTCTCTGTGCCTCCTGGGAAGCTTAGACATGTGTAGTACAGGGGGAGGGGTTGTAATGGCGTTCTCTGTGGGTAATGTACGCGAGCCATTCCCCAGCTCACTGGAAACCTCCTCTAACGGATGGTTTACCCAGATGAGCACATGATGAAATCAGATTAAATATACATTGGAAAATGACAGGCCTCATTGCTTCTCAGTTTCTCACCCAAACAATTTTTTTTTCTTTTTTCAACTGGCTGCTTTCTGAATGGCTCTGTGAGTGCCCTAGGTCACACCTGCGGTCTGGGCAGCATGGCTCTGGGTTCCTGAGGTATACAGCCAAGTAATTCAAGGAAGACGTGGATTTTTTTCCCCAGCCTGGTTGTGGGCCCAGATGAAACATTTGCACTTCAATTTGCATAACATATTCTCATTTAGGTGACTTCTTAGACATGAGAAAACATTTTTATAGCAGCAGATATTTTTCCTGTCACAGAAATAACTCTAAAAATACACAAAAAGCACACAGGACAAAATACTATTGTCGCCCCCGCCCCCACCCCCACTCCCGTAAGCCACCACCCAAAGAGAAGCAGTGATGTGTTCCTTCTGGGCATTTGTGCATCCATGTGCACACAGTGCTTTTGAAGCCAGTGTGGAAGTATGCTGTCCTTACTGCTTGCGTGTTCCTCCTCCTTATCATCTACAGGAGACAGTAACCCTGTGACCTCACTGTAATTAATCACCCAGCTTTAACAATTCCTGCTGCTCGGTGGGTCTGGCTCCGCTGGCCTCAGCTGTCTTCCCTGTGACATAATAGCGTGTATGGTGTGTATGCATCTCTGGGAGATTAGAAATTCTTTTTCCATCAATGTTCTTATCACAAAACAGTGGGGGATCGTTTCAAAGCGGTTGGAAATGGCTTAGAAGCACATAGAACAAAATAATAATCCCATGGCACAGAGTGAAACCATGCAAACCACTGAGAAACATTGTGTGTGTGATAAACATGATGTGTGTTAACACATGAAATGACCCTGCTACCACTGTTACACCCTAAAGTCAGCAGTTCCTCGGAACCATCAAAGTAGGCAGTCTGAGCTTCTTACAGCTAGCTAATATGCAATTAATCTACAGTCACTGTTGAAAATTATTAAATAAAAACATCATTGGTCCTCTACATGGGGAGAATGGCGGCTCTTCCAGTGCCTCTCCGATTCTGCACATAGTACTGACATACATGATGTATCCTTCCCAAACTAGCTTCCTGTAGTAGTTCTCATAGTGTATGGTTCATCCACCGGAGAGCACAGGGCTCAGCATTTTAGTCTGCTCACAGTTTTAGACAACCATTATCGCTTTCCATTCAACTATAGCCATAACCACTCCCAGCCCTCGCAGCCACGAATCCATTCTCTTTCTCTATAGATTTGCCTTCTCTGATTGTTGCACATAAATTGACTCATACACCTTTGGTCTCTGTAACTGGGTCTTTCTCTTAGCATGTATCATAATCAGATACTTACCCTATGTTACTGGAAAATAATAACCCATTGTATGAGCATTTCTACATGCTTTCAGTAAGAATTCATCATACCATGTAACAGCTAATCAGTACGAAGTTTTTTTTCAAAATGATGAAAATATTCTAAAACTGATGGAGATGACATGTAACACTGGTATATTAAGTTTATTAAATTTATCTTTTAAATGGGTAAGCTATATGATATATGGTTTGTAACCTAATAATGCTGTTAGATGTTAAATTATATCATGGTCTGCTACCTTTGTGAGTTTATACTTTTAATATGGTTTTTACTCATCATATGATGGCTTTTATTTTATGTAACAAATCCTACTTTTGCACATTTGTATTGGCTCTGGAAAGTTAGGAACATACAAAATACTCTGTTGTATTTCTTTGTATATGTATCTGTTGTCTACTCTTGGTTCTTTCAAGGCAAAAAGCCTTTGACGTCTTTTATTATTATTATGTGTCTGTCTGTCTGTGTCTATGTATGTGAGTGCAGGTGCCCATAGAAGCTAGTGTCCAACCGCCTCCCCCAGAGCTAGACTGAGCTACCTGAGAATTGAACCCAGGTCCTCTGCAAAAGCAGCAAGTGCCCTTATCCGCTGAGCCGTCCCTCCAGCCCCCGAGCTTTTGAACTCTTCCAGACATTGTATGTTACGGCTGTTATGAAATGTCTGCTTTTCCTGACGTACCCCGTGGCTTTCCCTCTGATTCTCCATTTCTATTGATGTCACAGAGTTGTGCTCTTCAGAGGTCCTTGATCTCTGAAAATGCTTAATAGCTGCGAATATGCAATAGGTGATGGTGTCTAAGGCTTTCTAAGTGAAGGCACACTTCTCTCCTGTGCTCAATGTAAGTCAGCAGATCCAGGATTATTTTTTGTTGTTTAGATAAAAGGCCGCTGCTGAACGAGAGGAGAAGGCAGCGGTTTCACTCTCAGAAGTCAGCTCAACAGCTGTTTACACCGTGTGCTTTCTCTCTTCCCTTGGAGACTAGCAGTCACTCAGGAGAAGGCAAGGCGAAAATCCTTCTGTATGAATTAGCACGCACCTCTGCTGTCTCTTTCCCTTTTATTCATACGAGCAACTGATTCTACCTCGCTACTGGTAGCCTCATCTTGAAGGCTAATGGTTGGTCTCTGGGGCTCAGAAATACATGTGTGCATGTGCTTGGTTTCCTGTGGCCGCTGAAGGCTTTCCTTCCCTTGCCTTCATGCCTAAGGAGAAATTTCTGCCTTGTGGTTTACTATTTGTTTCCTGGCAGATGAATATTTTAACAAAGAGTGTCACCAAAGAAGTAATGCAAGGGGCGGTGGCCGTTTGGACTTGATGTCGTTTCCTCAGGTAGCTCCAGTCTGGGGCGTTTTTCATAGAACTGTCACCCTGCTGTGAAGCTGGGAGGCTGGCGTGAGATCCCTGAATCACTAGGAAGAGATCATAAATTCACCTTGGGGCTTTGCATGTATGACCAAGATTAGATGCATGCCACTTTTACCTAACTGCATGAGGTCTTCTACTGTGGGAACAAAACCCAGCTTAAAAGAAATCCAAATGAAGTCTGATTTTCCTGCCACCTCCTAGGTGGAGAATAAAAGATCCATCTTTCTGTCCGGTACAGATGAAAGACCATGAATTGCCAACTAGAAGCACACGTTAATCAGTGTGTTGGTGACAGTCACAAATTCAGCCCTGCTAACTGCACTCAGAAGAGGAAGTGGGCTGTTGGTAGCAGAGCTAAGCTCCTGTAGGCTTCACACACAAGCCTCCTGTGCAGCCCACCAGGAAGCATATAGGCATCCATTGTAGGACCCAGGCTGCCGATGCATCCTCAGCAACTCCCAGGTCGCCGATGCATCTGCAGCAGCTACCAGGCTGCCAGCAGTGGTTCTTGCACTCCGTTGTACGTGTGCTGCAGTTGCAGGCATCACACATCTCCCTTACACAATCTATTGTCATCTTTCCGGTGCTCTTTCTTTTAGCCCCATTATATCTAAGCCTTGCATTTGCATCCTATGGGCTCCCCAGTTAGTCTTCTTTTATGGTGAAATACATGACCAAATTCACCATCTTTGGGTGTGTGGTAAAATAAATGTATTCATAGCACTGTGAACCCACTGTTATTATGCTTTCTTCCTCCCAAACAGAAACGTTGAAGCCATCAAACAATAGCTGTCCCTTTCTTCTCTTCCCCCAGGCCCTTGCAGCTCAGCTTTATGATATAATATAGGTGACTCATGTAAATGGTATCATTTAATAATTGTCCCTTTGAGGATGGCTTTGCTTAGAGTGGTGTCCTCATGGTTCATCCATGGAACAGCCTTCCTCTTTATGACTGAGTAATTTTCTAGTACATGACTATGCCACATTATACTTATCCATCCATTTGTCTACCAATATCTGAGTTGTTCCTACTTTTGTGCTATTGTAAATAGTGTTGCTGTGAATTTCATGTACAAACTGCCTTCCAGGAAAAAAGAGACTGAGTTTAGAACAGAGAGATGAAGAGGGTCTTAATCTATGCAAGAGGTTCATAACATCAGACTAACGCTTCCGGAGGCTGTGACCTCACCTTGCTTCACCTCTGGAGTGGCATTCCCTTTATGAGACAGGACAGACATTAAAGATAATTATACAGGCCAGGCAGTGATGGCACACACCTTTAATATCAGCACTCAGGACGCAGAGGCAGGCAGATCTCTGAGTTTGGGGCCAGCCTGTTCTACAAGAGCGAGTTCTAGGACAATCAGGGCTATTACACAGAGAAACCCTGTCTCGGGGGAGGGAGGGCTAATTATACAGTGACAACATTTGTATTATTTCCTTTCTGACCCTTGTTTTCAGCTCTGATCTAGACCCCCAAAAATGGTTTAAATTGCTAAATTTCTGTCTCATACATTCAGTCTTAATGTCGAAAAGAAAATTAGCTTGGAGACTCAAAAGATTTAACTCTTGTAATCTGCAAGATCCTCAATAGAAAGTGGCCCGTGGTTTTTCTTGGTTTCATCAGAACCTGCAGGTGCTTTTCTATGTCACCAGCAAAGGGGACAGTAGTGAGACAGTTTAGGGCATGAACATAAAGTCATTTAATCCAAGTGTTCTTTTTTAAATTGATTTATTTATATTTTATGTGCATTGGTATTTTGTTATAGGCATCATGTCCCCAGGAACTGGAGTCACAGACAGTTGTGGGCTGCCATGTGGGTGATGGGAATTGAACCTGGATCCTCTGGATGAGCAGTCAGTGCTCTTAACTGCTGAGTCATCTCCCCAACCCCCTTAATCAAAGTTTTCTAATGTGTAGCAGGGAAGTGCTACTAAATTCCAGTTGTTTTATTTTTGTTATTTATATGTATATGCGTGTGCCTGCATAAATGTATGAATGTATGTACACCACATGCATGCAGGAGCCCAGAGAAGCTGGAAAAATACATCAGATCTCCTGGAACTGGGGTCACAGGCAATGTGTGCTGGAAGCCAAACCTGGATCCTCTGCAAGAGCTCCCAAACTGCTGAGCTGCCTCTCTGGCCCTCACTGTTAATTTTTAAGAATTGAGCATAATGTATATAATTTACCTCTCGGGGGGAGGTGTTGTTCTTTTTAACAGAAAGCAGCAACAGCCTTAGACTCTTTAAACTGCTCAATAATAAGCCTTCAACCAGTTAATCCCTGACATAAAACCCCCCGCAGCATCCGCAGTGCTCTGGATACCACTTAAGAGTCTCCATGCTCACAGACCGCGTCACTTCAAGTATTCATCTTCCATCTCCATCCCCTAGTCCCCAGGTTCCACCCCAGGTTGTTGTAGGAGGTAAACTGCCTATTCTTGGCTTCTGTTTTGATCTCACTGGGACTACACTGAGTGGCAATCCTGACAGCTTAATTATTTCATTGTGGCCTGAATTTATATACCTGCTTAAAACCTAAAAATAATAAGTAGGTTATACTTTTTTTCTTCCAGAAGAAATATTCAAGATCACTGCTTGGACAATGAATATCTATTTATATTCAGTAGATGTTGCCTCCCCCACCCCAATTCATGGTGGATTTTTTTTTCCCCATTTCAAAATACATTACACATAAGAAAGTGAACTATCCATATCCAATTCATGATAACTATACTCATACTATTAGTTACTGATTTGGGTTTTTTAACCCAAATCAAATGAATGAAAGTGTTATAGGAATATTAACCATATGATGATACTGTCACATTCCCAGTAGAAGGTTTCTGAACTCCTGTTTCCTGGGAGATGAACAGGCTTCATTCCAGCTGGGCATCCTCAGTGGTAGAGCCGAAGTGTCCGTTCCCACTCACCCTGATAAGTTATGTGCTGTGTGGTTGAGCAAAAAATATTCATATATTTTTTCATACCTTTTCAGCTGCATGGAGGGTAAAACAAAATGCCCACTTTGATAATAGATAGAAAGCAGCTTGAGTCAGCACTCTGAATTCCAGGAAAATGAGCTTGGTATGAGTAATCAGGTCCATGGTTTCCAACCTTGACTGCATGAAAGAATCCCAGTGACTTTGAACCCCTCCCCATGTGACCCCAAGTCAAGGTTGAGCACCACAAGTTAATTCGAAAGAAAAACTAGATAGGAGAGCATCATACTCATCCAAGTGAGACGTGGTGAAACCCACAGGGGAAGTGAGCAGTGAGATCATCGGCGATGGGCCCACCAGAGACAGAGCGAAGCACGGGGCGTCAGTAGCTCAGAACAGGGTCTGATTATCAGTACCTCCAGAACAGTCAGGAAGCAACCATAATACAGAATCACAGGAAAGCTTCAAAACTATTTCAAAACATTGAGATAGATAAATACATTGCTATGTATCTATATCTATATATAAATATATATGTATTGATATATAGATATATATGTTGGTATATCTAGATGGATAGATAATATATTAATATATGTATGTGTGTATATATCTATATATGGATCTATATGGATTGATATATAGATATGTGTTGATATATATTAATAGATGGTAGAGACACACTGGTATGTGTATGTTTGTGTGTATATATCTATATATGTTGATATATAAATATATATGTTAATGTATATGGATAGATAGATAGATAGGTATGTAGATAGACAGATAGGCATTAATGTTGCTATAGCTAGAAAGCTGGCTTAGTTCACAAACAGCAAGAAGGCATTGGGACCATATGAGCAGCAAAATATAGCACTGCACACAGGGAGAGAAGCTGCTTCTGAATGTATAAAGCACTCACGGCCAAGACTCTGGCCATCACATAAAGCAAACCAGTGTGGTACCTACCTGTTACCCCGACCCTTGTGAAGCAAAGACCAAAGGGTTTTGAGTTTGAGGTCATCAGGAGTACATGAGACCCTCTCTCAAAAACTGGGTAGAGAAAGAGGGAGGAAAGCGGGTAAGGACAGCAAATTCAGGAGAAACAGCAGATGCTGGCAGGCCAGAGAAAACACCACCCCTGGAGATGGTGGCACACACAAATGACTGCTTCCTGCGATGGTCAAGGTGGTACTGCTGTCTGGGTGTGTCCCTGAAAGGGGCGCTGCAATGATCTGCTCTAAATGTGACCTGGAGGGCCGCTGACCTTGTCCCCTTCTGTCCTGCAGGAATAGATAATCTCTATGAGAGAGCGCTTCACATCCGCAAGCTGCTCTTGACCTTGCCCAGGTCGGTCCTTATAGTGATGAGATATCTGTTTGCCTTCCTCAATCAGTAAGTACCCCCATGTCCTGTCAACATGCCCATCCGCATTCTGGCTGTGTTCTTGAGTGCTATGCAGTGTGAGTGGAGTTCCATCCATCAACAGAATCAAAGGGGGAGTGATTGAATGTAAGCTGAGGGCACATTTTTTACCTCCGGAGATCAAGGCCTTTTTATGATACATGAAAAGTCTGGAGAAACCGTGGCTGCCCATAAATGCAAAATATCCAGAACACTGCTATAAATAACACTTTCCAATGAAATATGTGTTTTATCCAACTTCCATGCAGAGCTCATATCATTAATGTTTTTGTCAAAATGATGTGAACCACCTTCTCCTAACAAAAGAAAAATAAAAAAAAAAAATTAATGTTGTAGTCAGGATGGAGGGGGATTGTAGAAGGCATAGACATCAATCCAAAAGCAGAATTTTCACAAATTCACTGTACTGAGTCCTTGTCAAGAAGAAAATATTTGTCTTGCAGTCGCTACTATGTTGAAACGGGAATCTGAAGAAAGCACTACATTGTTTTCAAAACTTGACTCTTGATCGGGAAGCTTGGTTTTCAGTTACGTTGATGCTGATGAGCAGGTTTCACTGTAGGCCCGTCTCCCTAGAGCCATCTAAAAGTCGTCTTGCTTTGCCATGTTGCAGTTAAACAGCTAGAAGGTGACAATTCCAGAGTCACCTGCTAAGTGAGCAGAGGGTGATGTGTTCTCAACCTAGTACGGGTTCTCCCTTCTTCAAATCAGGATTTTTTTTTTCACCTGTGTTTCAGTGGCGTTTCGCACTCACAGAAGCCACGGAGATTCATGACAACCCTGCTGGCTAGTTCTAAAATCAAACCCACTCAGATTTCCCACAAGAGCCACGGAGTATACACTAGGGAATCACATACAGGGAGAACGGAGCGAGGCTCTGCGGCTCACCCTAGGGTATCTAAAACATTCCCAGAGGACGGTAGGAAGCCATTTGGAGAGAAGTGCTACCTGAGAAAGAATATGAACTGTGGCTACCGAAAACAGATGCTGCCCATGGCTACCCTTGACTAAGCTTGGAAGCAGCTGGCAGAGCCCAGGATTGCCTTGAAAATGCATGCTTTCCCTCCCTTGACTGATGTGTACCCCCACGGGGCCAGCAGTGCTGTTCTGTGAGTTTTTCTGATACTCCAAAGCAAAACTAATGACCAACAATGACCTAGGAAAGCAGTGCTCCAACCAAGAAAGTTCTTGAGGCCTGAATGCAACTCTTGGTGAAGCTAAATTGAATGGCAAATGCCCCGAGTCAGGCAGCTGGCACTGTTTGTTGGTTCTGCCCACAGATGCCTGCACTTGCCCCTAAGGACAGATGAGGGCCCCCACCTCATCCCAGGGATCAACTGTTCTTTTCTTCTGTAAAATCAAAACTTGGAAATCACAGGTCTTTAACTCAAGTTTATATTCTTTAAGCCAGGACTAAAATAAAGACCTAGAAAAATTAAGCCTGACTCTTCCCACTGAGCTTAGGTGTGAGTTTTGAAAATTCGACAGTTTTTATTCTGAATCTCGCTTCTTCCCTGACCCTGTGTTTCAAGGTGATCTGTCACTCAGTCGCCTGGTGACAATGTGAAGGGGTTTTTTTTTGTTGTATATTTGAGAAATGGCAGAAAGGAAGGGCATATGGTAGCTGTGGGGATCATTCTTTGCGTTTTCTGCTCTCTCCACTATCTTCTCTCCACTAAGGGCTGAAGTGCCACATCCGGTGGTGTCTTAGATTCTTTGTGTCTGTCACCATCTCACAAAGGCAGCTGAGTCTCCTTTTTCCTTCCACTTATCATCTGCTCATCCACATTTTATAGTTTCTTTTGTGGTTGACATTCTATACACTGAGAGATAATGCCTTCAAACTCTCCAAAGAATTGCTAATTCCTTGTGTGTTAGAGGCCAAGCATCAAAGAGCTGGCTGACTGGGAGTCGCTTGTGAAATATCTGTAATATTTCATAAAAATAGCATAAATATCTGTAATACTGAGTTTAGAAATTAGTCTCAGAGAGCCAGCAATGTCCCCAGAGCTTTACCATCTCAGATGGAACAATAAGAGAATTAAAGATTTGCCCTTTGTCTGGTTCCTTTCAGCATCTTTTGTGGCATGAGGGACACAGACACACAGAGAAGGTTATCAACCCACAGTTTTCCTCACCTCCACGCAAAAAAAAAAAGATGGTTGTGCTTTTATTCTAGTTTTTAAAAATTTTTTCCCAATATTTCTAAGGGAGAAAGGTTGAAAACTAAGATACCTTTGAGAGGTAAGGCAGATGTAAAGACATAACTGTATGGCTTTATGGAAATTGGATGGCACAGAGCAGATCCACTCACGCTGCATTTATGAGCCTCCATCTTAATATTTACTGGTGAAACTCTCTTCTTGGTCCTTATCTCTGTTACAGCTGATGTTTTAGATTTGGGAAGTGCCTCTCACTCACACAAAGAGGATGTTTGTTCCCCTCACTTCCTACCTAGTGGGTCGTAGTCATCTTACTCTGTTTGGGGTTCAATTAAGTGGGATGGATATCATTTTTTTTCTCTAATGACTTAAAAAAATAAATTGTTTAATCCATGTTTTCAAAATATGAGGTAAGGGTGCTGGAGAGATGTCTTGGTCATGAAGACTATGCCCTACTCTTCCATAGGGTGTGAGTTCAGATCCCAGCACCCACACCACCTGTAACTCCAGCTCCAGGGGACCTGGCATGCCCGAAGGCCCTCCATAGGCCACCTGCACAGTCATGTGTAAACACATACATACATGCAAATGTGCACACACACACATACAAATGAATAACACATTTATTTTTAGTAAAATAAATTCAAAATACAAAGTATCCTATTAAGCACTCTCTTTCCCCAACTCCCCTTTGACAAGTTCTTCTTGCCTCCATCTGCAGCCTTTCCCAGTACAGCGATGAGAATATGATGGACCCTTATAATCTGGCCATTTGCTTCGGCCCAACACTGATGCCTGTTCCAGAAATACAGGACCAAGTATCTTGCCAGGCACATGTGAACGAAATCGTGAAGACCATCATCATCCATCATGAAACCATCTTCCCGGATGCTAAAGAGCTGGACGGCCCCGTGTATGAGAAATGTATGGCTGGGGGTGACTACTGGTGAGTCCACGGACAGAGCCCTCCCTCTCAGGGACACATAGCTTCCGGCTGGATGATGAAAAGGGGTTTAATGTACTTGCTGCTGAATCACGACCTGAGTTCAGATCCCCAGCACCTGCGTTAAAGTTAGGAACAGCATTGTGTCTGTAACTCCATCACTGAGGCACAAAGGCAGAGGGTGCTGGTAGCTCGCTGGCTTTCCAGCTCCTCCAGACAGCGAACTTCAGGTTCAGTTAGAGACCCTGTTTCAAAAAATAAGGGAGGAAACAGTAGAGGAAGACATTGGTCACGGGCTCTAGCTTCTCCGCACACATGAGCCACTACACCAGCATCAACATGCATACACCACATATACATACACATACACAAAATAAAATAAAATGAATTGTCCATAAGCTACCAATGCCTTTAAATGTTTTTAAAGAATAAATAGCAACAATAGCATTTAAGTTAGAACAGTGAAATCCATGGCAATGGGGGCTTTATTATGGAAGTATACTGTCAGACTACTCTTTTGTAGATAATTTTGACCTATTTGGGCCTCTGTAAAGAATAAGGGCTTTGTTCTTTTTAAGAGTTTATTTATATAAGGGTGTGCTTAGCGGTGCACTGGCCAGCCTGGTCTACATAGCAAGTTCCACAACAGGCAGGGCAACATAGAGAAATCTGTCTCAGAGAGAGACACAGAGACAAAGTGTAAGAATTTTGATGCCAGAGAGAGAGAGAGATAGATTAATTTTTAGTACTATACTAAATCAAGAAACGATGACTGACCGAATTAACAAACTTCATTTCCATTCTTAGGTTTTATTTGGGTCTGGGTTTTGGTTTTTCAGTGCCAGGGATCAAACACCTTGTGTGTGCATGGCAGGAAACACACATATCAATAATCAAATACCAAGTACAGACATTTTAAGATAGGTTGATCACAGGACAAATATCTTGATATTCTCTTTTCATGGGAGCTCCATCAATCAAATATATTTTTATTCTTATTTATTTTCATTTTCACTTTTACAAATAAGTATTATAGCAGTATGGGTCATTGTGAACAAATATCTAGTAATATGTTTTGAGACTAAAAATTTTTAACATGGTATCACTTCCCAGCCAAGTACGTGAGTGAGAGTGGAGTCAATTGAGTAACCCTAAAAGGCTGAAATCTTAAAATGTCTGTGCTTGGTATTTGATTATTGACATGTGTGTTTCCGTCACTTTTCTATAAATCATAAATAACAAAAGAGGTCTCCAGCCTTGAGGCCTTCTGCTATGCCAGCGAGTCAGGGCACTTGTTTATCAGTGATTTATTTATCGTGAATACTCTTCAAAATAAGAGGTCAATGAGTACACCCAATGGTTAGTATTTAGTATTGATAGTATTTAATAGTAACTGGGAACAGCCCAGGGATCTTGGTCTATTCTCCATTGCTGTGACAGAGTACCACAGGCTGCGTCATTTAGAAAGAAGGAACTTCTCACAGTTACAGAGTCTGGGAGGTCTCATAGGGAGACCTTCTTGTTCCCTAACAAGGTAGACAGTATCAAATGGTGAGAACGAGAACAGAGCATGCCCAGAACTCTGTGGCCCCGCCATGACCTCGGTGCCCTTGAATTTCCCCACTTGGTCCCACTTGAGAATATCCACATGGGAATTGGGGGTTCCAATTCCAACACATGGATCTTGGAGGACGCAGTGAAAACCATAACAGTGATGTATCTGGTTCCAAACACGCAAGTCTTCCCAGGGTAGCTCTGAAGGAGACACGCCTACATGCTTGATTCTGCGCCCTTCTCAAGAGACCACTGAGTCCCATTCCCTTACCCAGACTGCACAGATGTGGAACAAGTAGCTAAGAGATAGGAAAATAACGGAAAATGCTTCTTTCCCCCACTTAAGTCACATACAGTGTGGTGGTTAAGAAAACTGGATGTTAAAAAAAATTAAAGCCAGGCGGTGGTGGCACATGTCTTTAATCCCAGCACTCAGGAGGCAGAGGCAGGTGGATCTTGGTGAGTTTGAGGCCAGCCTGGTCTACAAGAGCTAGTTCCAGGACAGGCTCCAAAAACTACAGAAAAATTCTGTCAAAAACCAAAAAGAGAAAAAAGAAAATTGGGTGTTGCTATTTCTAGAAGTACTGCTTTCATAATTAGGAGCCAAGCATGCTGTATTCCAGTTCTGTGCCATAGCAGCAATGCTACACACAAAATCCAATTCAGCAATATTGTCGGGTATGTGTAGGACAGGTGCCAAGTAAAGTCTCCCTCTGGGAAAGTAAGTGACCGAATCCAATCATGCTGAGACACACAGCTTCATTTGCGTCTGATTTACTTTGAGGCCAGTGCAGGAGCTGTGCTCAGCACTCCCCCAGGTGTAGGGCTGGTGGAAGTACGATCTGCTGCTGCCTTCTTTGTTGTGTCAAGAAGACAGAGCGTGTGGATACCCAGCGTGTGTGGACTGGATCCAGAGCATGGTGTTGCTGCTGCTTTTGCCAAAAAGGCCTTTGTAATGGCCTTGTAGCTGGTAGCATGGACCAGAGAATCTTCTGTTTACAGTGTTTCCACGGGAACCTGTGTGCGTGTTATACATGTGTGTGTTACACAGTGTTTCCATGGGAACCTGTGTGCGTGTTATACACATGTGTGTTACACAGTGTTTCCATGGGAACCTGTGTGCGTGTTATACACATGTGTGTTACACAGTGTTTCCATGGGAACCTGTGTGTGTGTTATACATAGGTGTGTTACACAGTGTTTCCATGGGAACCTGTGTGCGTGTTATACACGTGTGTTACACAGTGTTTCCATGGGAACCTGTGTGCGTGTTATACATAGGTGTGTTACACAGTGTTTCCATGGGAACCTGTGTGCGTGTTATACACGTGTGTCTAACCCCATCATGCTCCACCTCACTCCTGACACAGGTCTCACTGACCTGGAGCTGGGATGGTGGTCAGCCCCATCTAGCCTCCTGTCACTGGGCTACAGGACTACACAGCCTTGGTGGGTGCTGGGGATTCAAACTCAGGACCTCATGCTTGGGCAGCAAGCACTTTTACCCACTAGACCATCTCCCCAGTCCAGCGCCACTGTTTCTAAACACAAAATCAGGAATATAGCAGTTACTCTTGTCCCCCAGTACGGTAAAGGAGGTTTTAGAGTAATAATGGGCTGGTATTTGTGGTCAATACGTTTAATTAGCAAACATCTGAAGGCAAATAGTGGTAGTGATGGTAAAGTTGCAAAGCAGGATAGTAAAAGTCATGGTTCTCACGCAGAAATGAAATAATTGCATGTGAAATGGTAAGAGAAAAGATGCAACAATCACCTCACAGAAGCCAAAGGACTCTCAATTTATATGTAGGTAAAAATGATGAACTTGCAAAAACTTCCCAGTCTGTTGAGCAATAAGCAAACATATTCTACTTGAAATCAACTAATGTGTATTTATTTAAGTAGAAATTATTTGTAATACTTTTAGTTTCCTGTAAGTAAACTTCTGTCTTAATAGTATTGTAAAAGATGCATGCACACATACACATGTACACATACATCTACACACACATATACATGCATCTACACATGCACACACATGCACAAATACACATATGCACACACATGTATGTATGTACATATGATGCATCTACACATGTACACATATACACATGTATAAACACATGTATACACACATGCATACACATACATACATGCACACAAATACACACATACACACCCACATGTACATACACATGTATATACACATACACATACATACACACGTTTGTACACACACCTACACTTGTACATCCATATACTTGTGCACACATGTATACACAAATATATATGTACACACAAATATACATACACATGTGTATGCATATGTATATACATGCATCTATATATGTACATACATATACACATGCATACATAAATATACACATGTACACACGCATGTGCATACACATATGTATATACACACAAAAAAAGTTTTAGTTACTTTTCCTGTTGCTGTGGTAAAACACAGACAAAAGCAACTTGAGGGTAAAAGGGTTTGTTCTGCCTTACAGTTTTGAGGTGTAGTCCATCACGGCAGCAGAGGTGTGAGGCAGCTGCTCAGAACACAACAGCACTCAGGAGGCCTTAAAGGGACTACCATGCTCCTTTTCTGCCATCCAGGACCCCACCTGACCTCGCTGCGGGCTCGCCCAAAGTCCAGTCGCTTAGGTTATTCTAGAGCTCACCAACGTCAATGCTGACTGTTACGATACCTGTCATACACATACGTGTCCGCATGCGCATCCACAGAGCCAGGTGATAGTTAATGGAGGCTCTGGCATTCTGTGGTCAGATTATTCGGGCATGCTTCTGCACTAGACGTCTTGTGTTTTCCTTGCTGTCTTAATTACTCATTTAGAGAAAACCACTCTGGTTTTATATGCACTTTTACCCAACAGCGACAGCCCATACAGTGAGCATGGCACACTGGAGGAAGTGGACCAAGACGCCGGCACCGAGCCCCACACCAGTGAAGACGGTGAGTCCCCCGCTGGGGCTACTGTGGGTTGCTTTTGTTTTTGTCGTAACAGTGGAGTTCCCAGGCTTTTCTTATTTGATTTAGTGCGGTTCAGCTTGGTATTCTTTTTTTTTTTTTCTTTTCTCGTGTTGTATATCAGAACTGGTTGTGTGCCTTCCAAATGTCTTCTCTGCTCCGAAGTTTATCTTTTCGTGTGCTTGTTTGAAGGCAGGAGGGTTTTATCAGTCTTCCGTGTTTTGTTTTTCATGCTGGGTCAACTTTAAGAAATCCTTCTAACCCCTGAGCGAATGAAGACAGTCCTCCCGTATCTGTCCTTGCTTTTTGTAGTAACAGACCTCCCTCCTCACACGTTCTTGTGACCATAGACCGGCACTGCACACCAGATCTCTAGGGCATGTCCACCTTGCCTGATGGAAACTGTGTTCCTACTAAAGGGTGACTGCCTACCTCACCTCCCCCCAGCCCTTGGCAACCTCCATACCCTTTGACTCTATGCATTTGACCTTTTTAGGCTCTTGGTATAAGGGGAGCCATGCAGTAGACATGCAGTAGACATGCAGTAGACATGCAGTAGACCAGCTTACTTCAGCTCCACCTGTGTTGCCACATGTTGGAGTACTTTCCTCTTCAAAAAGCCTGCCCAGCATCCTTTGCGTGTGTCTGTTTCACACTTTCTTTATCCATCCATCTTCTTCTGGGAACTGTCTCCACGTCTTCCCTCTGGTGACGAGTGCTGCAGGGACCTCTTTGTGACTCCAGTTTCAGTTCTTTCGGATAAGCATCTGAATTCTATATCGTATAATTGCTCTAATTTTTTAGGACCTGCTCCCCATTCCGTGTTCCATAGCATCCGTACCATTTGCATAGACCCACCGATAGGATGAATGCAGAGTGTTCGCCCTTCTCCAGCCCCTTGACATTGTTGCCTTTAGCAGGGTGCTCTCCTCACAGCATCGGGAGTAACTCGCTGTGGTTTTGGTTTTCCCATCCTTGGTGATAGTGGTGTTAGCCATTTGCTACGTCCGCTCTGGTCTTGTATTCTCTTTTAATTCCTTCAAAAATCGGTTTTTCACATAGTTTTTATTCTTATGGAGGTTATGATATGAGGTAGGGGTCATTTACTTTTCTTGCATGTGGAGACATAGCTGTCACACCTGTCCCAACGTCAGCTGGCCTTTCACAGCATTATAAACCAGGTGCCTTCTATGTATGACGTCTCCTTCTATGTTCTGTCCTTCCCACTGGCCTACCTCAACCACTGTCTTCCATGTGAGACCTTTTGATTAACAGGAACAGAAAGCAAAGCAAGACCTTGGGCTTTGTCCTTTTTACTGCTCTCGATCCTTTTCCATTCAACTTAAACTTTAGGCTCTGTCTTTCAAACACTTAAAACAATTTTTAATATCTAAACCCTACAGAGAAGCGAGCCATAGCTGCACTTGTTTACAGATGTTGATGCAGAGAGAGCTGCTGTTCTACACTCTTTATAGCTCAGCCCATGAGCATATTTCCAATTGTTTGTTATCTCCAAATTAACTCCGATATGTTCTTTTAAGAGACCATTTAGTTTTCTGACTTTTACAGTTGGGTGCTTAGCCCTAATTTTTAACACTTTCTCTATGGCGCTAAGGTTGGGCCCATGACTTTTCTGCATGTGACAAAAGTGTTCGACCACCAGTCTTTGGGGGTTTTTGTTGTTGTTTGGTTTTGTTTTGTTTTTTGAGGCAGTCTTGTCAGGCAATGATGGTGCTAGCCATTAATCCAGCACTTGGGAGGCAGAGGCAGATGGATCTCTGTGAGATCCAAGGCCAGCTTGGTCTACAGAGCGAGTTCCAGGACAGCTAGGACTACACAGAGAAACTCTAACTCAAAACAAAATGAAACTAAAGGTCAGAGTGTTGTTGTATGGTACAGACATACTATAAACTTAAACTCCTCCCAGTCTGCCTCCAGAGTGCTGGGATTGTCGGCATTACCGCCGTGTCCTTGAATATATAATGTGAGTTTTCTCTGAGAGCCTCTCTAGCTGTGCAATTCTCCTTTCACCCACTGAACTCTTACTTTTGTTTTTATTCCTTTGTAATCTACTTGGTATACTTAACATATCTGCTGCTTGGTCATTGGGGGTTTTTGTTTTGTTTTGTGTGTTTTTTTTCTGTTTAAGCTCCTTGATATTGGATTTTTCCACCATTTCACATTATATGTCTGGTAATTCTGACACATTTTCCAAACCTTCCGTTAGCTCTCACTTATTAGGTCTTGTCTTCTAGCGTGCATATAGATTTTGATGTGTGTCTTAGAACTTTGGCCTCATGAAGACAGCCTCCTCCGATGAATCCTTCCTCTATTTTTCCCAGAGGCACAGCAGCCTATAATATGACATGCCATTTTTAGCTTGAAGGTTTCCACATCCCAAGTATTATGAATTTCCAACCAGCCTAAGGACCACAGCATACTTGAGAGTCTCAGAGATGGTGTGTACCAAAGCCTTGAGACGGTTATTTCCTGAGGCCGGTGGGGCAGAGCTGTACAGTGAGGGAGGTGGTAATGGCCTGCGGAAAGAGTCGCAAGACAGTGGGGTTCCAGGATGTCACACTGAAGTTCCAAGACATTGAGGCTCCAGAATGTCACACTAAAGTTCGCTAGGACATGAAGAAGACAGTTCTTTTGGTAGGGCAGGAGGATACCCAGGCTGCCCATGTCAAGCAGATCCTAGTCTTGAGTTCCTTGAAGACGAACAGAGATCCACACGTGATGGCTCACATGTCCAGTCGCGTCCCTGGCTCTCGTTCTGGCCTTTGATTCTCCCTCCTGACTGATGACTTAGGACTGTAACTGTAAAAACTGGAGTTTTAGCAGGAGGGGAACTAGGACCTTTAGCGTTGTGTTGATTATCTGCTGAGAAAGAAAAAAAAATTTTTTCATTGTGTTCCTTTTTATTGAAAATGAATTTTTTCATGCAATGTATCTGATCATGGTTTCCCCTCCCTGGTCTCTTCCCACATCCTCCCCACCTTCCCACTCTATGCCTTTGTGTGTCTCATTAGAAGACAAAATAAAACAAAAAAGTCAAATACACAAAACCCATAAAAACATAAAATTGGAGACCATAGTATATAAACAAAAAGCCAGCAAGGTGAAAATGCCCAAACAAAGCAATATGAAACAAAAGGAACCTCCAAAAATTCCATTGAGTTTTGTTTTGTGTTTGCTATCTACTGCAAGGCATGAATCTTGGCTTAAGTGTGGCTTGTATGCCCAGTGAGACTCTTGGGGAAAACTAATTTTTCCCTTGTAATTATCAATTGGAGATAGGTTCTGGGTTAGGAATGGGGGCTTTGCCCACTTCCCCTTTCTCACACTGGGGGGTTGGGAATGGGGCTCGTGCCCACTTCCCCTCTCTCGCACTGGGCCCCCATCTGACTTGGACCTGTGCATGCTGCCACAGTCTCTGTGAGTTCATGTGTGTGCCAGACCTGTTGTGTCCAGAGGACACTGATTCCCTTGTGTCTTCCATCCCCCCTCTGGCTCTTACACCTTTTCCACTTCCACTTCTGAAGGGTTCATGAGCGCTGAGGAGAGGGATTTGATGGAGACATCACATTTAGGGATGAGTGAGCCAAGGGTTCTCAGATATTGTCTGGCAGTATCTCTGGGTCTCTGTGTTTGTTCTTAGCTCCTGCAGGAGGAAGCTTCTCTGATGATGGCTGAGCAAGGCCCTGATCTCTGGGTGCAGCAGAATGTTATTATGAGCTATTTTACTTCTCCATTCCTTTAGTAGAGCAGTAGTGTTTGGTTGGCCCTTAAGTCCATTTCCCTTGTCTAGTTTCAGGCTCTTTGGCCACCGGAGCAGTGTCAGACTCGAGTCCGTCTCATGGAGTGGGCCATAAACCTTTTGCTCCTTTTGAAAGTGGAGTGAATTGGCATTTTCTGGGCTTAAAGAGCATTCTTTCTAGTGAGAGCTCATATTTCTAAGACGTTTCTGAACATTTCTGAGCCCCTACCTCTGATACCATCCTTTTCCTTGCTAGGTTTATCTGTTTTTCTCTCTGTTCATTCCTTTTTTTTTCTGCTGACCTCTGAATGTTCCTTTGCTTTCTACTATGGAGGAAAAGCTTGGGCAATGCCCATCCTCCCATCTCCCCACCCACCCGTTCCACTTCACGCCACCTGTCCAAGAGAGAGTCTTTGTTGAGCACGCAACAGTGTAGATCTCATTTTGATCGTGGCCACCACTTTTGCAGGAAAGAAAAGCATTGCTCTCAAAGAACGCGCTCTTACCCACAGCCACACCCTTCCAAGTTCCGCAGCTGAATTAACTGGAATGTTAGCTAAATGAACGGCCTTTTTGACCGCCAGACAGTGTGCTTTCTTTTCTCTATCATGGTATCACTACAGAGACCGAGTTCTGTTTTCAAGACAGGCTGTCACAGAACAAAGCTCACCTCCTCAAGGGTGATAGATGACAAATCTAGAAGGACTATTAGGGATAATAAAGTTCCTATGAGAAGGCACACCATCATTACATCACACTAAACTTCCAGTGGGAACATTGACTCGATAGCACCAGACCGTCCAGGCAGCCACCCTGCTGAGTCCACTTCTCCTTTGCACAGTTAGCAGAACCATGCAGAAGCACTAAGTAATCACGTTACACCCTTGCTATTATTGGTATTGATATCAGCAGTAGCAGCATTCTGAGAAGTCTCCACAGGACCCGAAAGGACCAGAAGACTCTCTGTATGAAAGAGCCGTGGCGCCCCATGCCCTGGGATTGATTTGCCATGCAATGCCCAGACTAAGATGACTGTAAATAGCGTATTGATTGGCACTTGACTGTGAAACAGCTCCCAGGAGACTACAAAGAGTCAAAATAATGAAATTGCTGGAAATTACTTGTTGATACACTAGGGTCACCAATAAAATGGTCTTCTGACACTTGCGGTCATTCTTGCACAACCTGCCCCACGGTTCAATAAATTTAGTGAAGCTGATAATCCTGGCTCCTGTTATGTGAAAAAGCCATGATGAAAAGATGTGACAATCACAGAGTCGTGATTCTGAAATTGTTTGTGTATATAATGTAAATGTTGTTCTCAGTAGCCTTTGACCAGCATTAACATCGTAACACTGCATGCACAGAAGAGACATACTGAGTCCCTCTTTCTTTCTCCTTGATATACTGTGCATAGATTATATAGCCTGTCCTCCAATTATAGCTTTTCATTTTTTAATTAAAAAATATAAATATAAGGGTATGTTGACACAAGAGTTGGCAAATCCTGTGTTGTGAAATTACTTTTAATAAATTAGCATGTCTTCACTCCGTGAACAGATTTGTTTCCATCCTCCGGGAAAAACTGGAGTATGGATTTTAATATCTCATCATCCCAGAGCAACCAGGATTGATGCTTTCTCTGGAAATTTGGAACAAAGGGCCATTCCATTTAAATGGGAAGTCCTCTCCTCTCCACTATTAAATATTTAATAGTGCTCCCACTCGTGTAGGTTTAATAAGACGTGACTTGAAGTGACAAGCTGTTTACTTTTCTCTGTAACTTGAGGAAAGAGGAGTTTGTTTTAAGTCATAGTTCAGGAGGTGTGGTCCATCGTGATGGGGAAGACAGGGCGGCAGCGTGAGTGACAGGTGCCTGGTTACCCTGGTATTCAGGGCAGCAGGGTTTTTTGAGTGACAGGTAGCTGGTTGCTCTGGTATTCAGGTAGCAGAGAATTTGACTATGATTTCACCTACCTTTACCTCCCTAGCCCTGCCCAGTCAGCACCTGCCAGGCAGGCACCATATCCAGAGCCTTCTTCCATTAAAGAAAGAACAGTGTCCCAAAACACCCAACTATGGATCAACCATTTATACTATGGGCCATGGGGACATTTCACAATCAACCCTATGCAGGAACATCTGATCTAAAAGTTTTACCCAGTTACTAAAAAAGACTTATACTGTTGTTCTGAAAGCTCTTACACCTTTTCCAAACAAGGTCTAGTATTACGGCCATTGTGACATAATATTCACTTCAAACACAGTCTTAAGATGATTTGCTGTACTTGACCCAAGCCCTTCACATGAAGGTTTTCGATGTTCATTGGTGTCCTTGCTTCTGCCTTACATGTCCCAGAGAATTTTGAATTTGTCAAGTGAGAGAGAAGCCTGGCTTTCTTTATCTCAAGATTTCTCACATTGTATAACAGATGCTGCGGTGAACACAGGGATGAATGAGCTCTTTCAAATGAGTAGATTCGTTATCGCAAAAAATAGAAAGCTATTTCCTGGACCATTGAGAGATGGAAGGCTTTCCTCCACCACATTGCCTGCATATTCTAGAATATTTTGAAACTAACACATACCCAGGTTTTGTCAAATGAGGCAATCACTCATTACACAGATGCTCCTGTAAGCATATGTTCTATAAACATAACTCCCTGTATTTTTCATTTCCACTTATTTTCATTAGACGGCCACTCCCATCTGTTAGACAGCAGGGACAAGAATGAGGGGCTGGAGGAAGAGAAGAAACGCTTTGAATGGAGGACATTTCTGCATTAGGATAGATTACAAAGCACCCTTTATAGGGGTTTAAGTTAGTGTGGTTTGTCCTCCTTTCCTCTTAATATTTAATCGCAAATCAGAGCTGTGTTCTAGTCCTAAGCCCAAAGTGTAATGGTTCCCCCACCACCAAGACTTCAGATTTGTTTGCAGTGGAAAGAAAGAACACAGAGAGTTATGTATATGCATCTCTCAGTTTCCCCCACTGGCAATATTGTATATGCATACCTGTGATAAAATGCCACCGCCAGAAAGCTGATGTCAACATAGGTCATTGACCATATTCATATTGCACCAGTGTGTGGGGTTCACTTACTGCTGTCGTTTACCACATGCATGGATTTATGTGACCACAATCACAGGCAACGTAAAGAAGGTTAACATTAAAGGAAAGTGTGCTCCCCTTTATAGCCACAACCACTTCCTCCATCACCTCACCTACCGCAGCCCGTGGCAGCCACTAGCCGACTCTGTATCTCTACCCTTATGTCATTTGCATGAATGGTACTGTACAGGCTGCACTCTTTTGAACGCTACCTATTTTAATTTATCATAGTCTCTCCCACCAATATCTCTTGATCCCCAGAAAACAGTTTTTGGATCTGATCTATTACTTCAAGTAGAAGGTCATCTACCATATGAATGTTTCATAATTAAATCTAAAATTTTTATGAAGTAAAAGAAAGTTTTCTTGAGCCTTGATGTTGATTTTGAGATTTCATACCCCCCCAAAAGAGCCCATGAGGAGAATAAATTTATTTAAATAGCATTTATCATGTTGATTTTGTGTATCTTTTTTTTTTAAACTAATAAAGCCTGCTTGCCAGAATCGTGTTTTTTTTCTGTTGTAAACGCCACTAACATGTTGCAAAGATGCTCCATCAGTGTCAAAGGAAGGCTAGGATAACTGCGGAGGGTCTTACAACCAAGGAGAGGCTCATATATCACCCTGCAAAGTCAGAATCTTTTTATTATACTGTCATTGTATCTCAAATAAGGAGTTGAGGAAATTAAGATCTAGTGCACAATTTTTCTTTGCCTAGAAAACTGATGACAGCTAGAGGTCTCTCTCTCTCTCTCTCTGTCTCTCTCGCTTGCTCGCTCTCTCTGTTGCTCTTGCTCTCTCTTGCCTGTTGCCTCTATTGCCTCTCGTCTGATGATTGCCCCATTCAGCCTGTTTGTAAAGCCTCATGTTACCCTTTCAGAGAATTCATCTTGCCTTCCTGACTTTCCCATCCCTCTGTATGTTCTGTCATTTTTCTGTAGAATGCGAGCCAATCGAAGCAATCGCCAAGTTTGACTACGTCGGGCGGTCTGCTAGAGAGCTGTCCTTCAAGAAGGGTGCATCCCTCCTGCTGTATCACCGCGCCTCTGAGGACTGGTGGGAAGGCAGACACAACGGCATTGATGGGCTCGTCCCTCATCAGTACATAGTGGTGCAAGACATGTGAGTAGTCCCAGGTTTTCAGTGGTCAGAGTAAAGGTTTTTGCCGGAAGGGAAAAGCTAGGAATTCAGTTCAGGGCCTCGCATATGCTGAGCATGTGTCCAGTTGCTGAGCTACAGCCCACTAGCTCCGAGATGGTATTCTTAAGTTGACTTGAGCAAAATAATAATACCAAACCAGTTTTTCACCTTCCCAGTATCTTTAATGCTAAATGATTAAATAATCAGTGTATATAGCTTATTTTTCTTTTGTCCTTGAAAGTCTACTCTCAGATTGGCAATGCTTTAGGAAATGTACTCAAAGAAACCAAGATAGGACCAGTCAGTTGTTAGACTGCTTTGCCCAGCACTCACAAAGCCATGGATCCTGTCTCCAGCATGCACCCACAGCCTGGTGTGGGAGTGATGCTGTAATCCCAGACCTCAGGAGGGAGAAGCATGACCACGATTATACTGCATGCTACTTGCTGATGGCTTAGAACCAGCAACTGTTCATTTACCAAACTGGAGCAGGAGCTAGTAGGAGACACCTTATGATGGTGTCTCAGAAAGCTGGCTTCTGCAGAAAGTGACTTTTGACATTAGCATAGCCGTGGTGATGCTTCTCTTGCTATCTGGCTCTTTCAACCACCACCTCCCACCCTGCCCAGTCCCGAAAGGGAGGCCACAGGTTTACAGTTGAGGGGAATTATCCCCGTCATCAAGGCTTTTGTCGATGCTCTCAGTTTCACCAATGAGAAAGCTCTAAAATTTCCAGCCTGTTTAAAGACGTGAGGAGGAGGTGGCGTAAGTGAAGAAACAGCTTACAAACAGTGGGTGAGTGGAGCCCTGTTTCCTGAGTGTGCTGTTGCACCTTTTATTACCAACTCCAAGTAACTGTTCAAGGAAAAGAGAAATACACTGTATAAAGTGAGTAGACATACTTAGTGACGTACACAGCTTTAGAAAGAAGAAAGTGTGTATATGGCAAGTGATTAAACATGTGTATCTAAATTAGTGTAAATACTGTATATATGCACACTCACACACATGAAAGAGAACATGAATAAAGTAATCACACACTAGCTCAGAATTGCGTATAATAAGGGGGTTCTTTATTTGGGGGGACTCATAGATCACAGTCCTCTGCATGAACGGGGAACAGGAACCGAATCCAGAATCCAGGTGAGGTAGGAGACAGACAGAGACAGAGAGAGAGAGAGAGAGAGAGAGAGAGAGAGAGAGAGAGAGAGAGAGAGAGTGCCTTTTTGGTACCCAAGGCCACGTCCAACCTGGTCCAGCCTCTCAAAGGCCATTGGCTGAAGGAGGTTCCCCAGCACCTCCTGGCCCTGTTTGTCTAAATAAGAGTATCCCAAACCCAAATATAAAACTATATACAGTTAGAACAGATAATAAATATAAAAAATAGAATTATTACTAGCATAAACAATATTAAGCAAGAAACATGTTAAATGTTTTAATAATTATTTTATCTTAAGGAGTCTAAGTCTTGTATTAGAAATGACTTGGCTAAGTCATAAGAGGCAAGTAACTATGACTATCTAGTCTTTAACCCCATTGAAGACCTGAGAAGGGAGATAATATTACTTGAGTAGGCAGGAAATGTAATCAAGCAGCTTTTAAAATGTGCAGTAAATGACAGAGACAACTGGCTACCTGGGCAGTCTCTCACACACACACACACACACACACACACATACACACACATACACACACACACACACACACGGCACACTAGACACATTCTAGACACAGGAGCAAAGTACTGAAGGCTATTTCCTATGATCCTAACCACAGTTGCCTCTTGGTGTAGAAGGGGATTTTGCTGTTTTCAAAACTATGAGTTCTGGCTGTCCTGGAACTAGCTTTATAGACCAGGTTGGCCTTGAACTTACAGAGATCCACCTGCCTCTGCCTCCTGAGTACTGGGATTAAAGTCGTGCACCACCACACCTGACTGGTATAGTGTATTATAGATGATTATTATTTATTCTTTTGTATGCCTGAAATTTCCTTGCAGCATAATTCTATTTAGGGTGAAAACCTACTTTAGGATGATGAAAGACAGTCAAGTTTAAGAGCATGCGCTGCTCTTGCTGCTTTTGCAGAAGACTTGAGTTTAGTTCCCAGCACCCAGGTTTGGTGGCTCACAAACACCCATACCTCAGCTCTAGGGGGTAGGGTGCCCTCTTCTGGCTTCTGTAGCATCACTGCATATTCACACACACACACACACACACACACACACACACACCAGACAGACACACACACCCAAAAAAAACCCTACAAAACAAGGAAAGCGAAGTTAATAAAAGGCCATCCCTTATTCCTGTTCCTACTCATCAAGCCGAAGGCTTTCTCCCTTGCTCCCCGTTGTTTCAGGGATGATACATTTTCAGACACTCTGAGCCAAAAAGCTGACAGTGAAGCCAGCAGCGGGCCCGTCACTGAAGACAAGTCTTCATCCAAGGACATGAACTCTCCAACTGACCGCCATTCTGACAGCTATTTAGCCAGGTAAGTGACATTTGGTCATCAGCTCCTAACCCCCCTCTCCAGGGGCTGTGAGGAGCAATCATACACTCAACCTTGAAGTATCACCCAGTGTCATAAGATTTTTCTCTCTTCTTTTCTCCTTCTGCGAATGTCTAGGCAAAGAAAAAGAGGAGAGCCACCCCCTCCAGGAAGACGTCCTGGCAGGACCAGTGATGGCCATTGTCCCCTCCATCCCCCACACGCTCTTTCTAACTCCTCAATTGATCTGGGGTCCCCAAACCTAGCCAGTCACCCCAGGGGCCTGTTGCAAAATCGTGGCCTCAATAATGACAGCCCTGAGCGAAGGCGACGGCCAGGCCATGGCAGCCTGACCAACATCAGCCGCCATGACTCCCTCAAGAAGATTGATAGCCCTCCTATCAGGAGGTCTACGTCATCAGGGCAATACACAGGCTTCAATGACCACAAGCCACTGGACCCAGAAACAATTGCTCAGGTATAGTGCTTTTAACTGGGTGTTGTATTTTAAGTGTTCAGGTATGGTGAAGACAATATGAAAGATTTAAAATCTGTAAACTATATTTTCATATGGGAATAACCAGAGAAAACAAAGGAAATAGTCTCATTGACTAAAGCTTGGCCATGAATCTCCTGATGATCCATTTGCTACTGGAAGATTGGTTCTAGGCATATTAGATTCATATTGATTAAATAGATGTGTCAGAAATGGAGAAGCCAGGACATTCATATGCATCAGTGGTGAATAGCCAGGAAAATATGGAATGAAGAAGGACCTGCTAATAGAGCCCAACCGTTCTAAAGCTTGCAAACCAGATGGTTATAACAGGACAGAAAGCCCAGAAACAAAATAAGTTAGTATAAAAACCAAAGAGGATACTTTCAACTTAGCAACTGATAGATTAGTCAATAAATAATGTAATCAATAATGGTTAGCCATTTAAAGACCCATAATGCTGGGTCCTATGTGCCTCTTGTCTTGCCTTCCCAGCACTGACTCCGTAGAAGGGCTCTGTTGTTCATCTCTAATGATCAGAATCGAAAAAGCAGAGGTAAACAGTGTGGATGAGTTTCCCCATTCTACCATTTGAGCCTCTGGTTCAGATACTGTCTTTGTGTCTAGCAACAGAGAAAATGAGTAGATCTGTGCTGGACAGTAATCTCAGCTGTGTCCCAGCTCTCTGAAGCTTTAACACTAAGTGGATCAAGAGGAGAGTGAATGAGAAGCAAAGAAGAAAATGGATTAGTCCAAAAAAATGTCACCCAGGAATCCTTGTGCCCCATTCCCAAAACATTCTGCATGTCCTAAAGATAAATAATTCTGGGTGGCAGCATGGGCTATGTGAGTAGTTTAATGCATTTGTAAACAAATAAGTGAATTTGAGGTATAGAGCAGTTTCTCAGCCAAAATCAAAAAGGCTTTGACCTTTGAGTTTTTCTATTCAGAGGGTTATGCAAGGCCCTTTGAGACCTTTTAGAACTAGTTCCATTTGATTGTAGCCCAAAGTCATGATTTGAGAAACCCTGCTGCTGTAATAAGGAGGTGAAATGTGATTTGTTTACAGATTTAGAAAAAGGTTAAAAGACATAAACTGTTTAACCCTTTGGCTGCCAGAACCAGGAAAGCCTTTTATTATAAATCATAAAGATGAAAGTCGACAGATAATCCAGTTTCTATCCATTCTGTCTGGTGCAAATAATTGGTTCTCACAGTTGGATTTTACCCCTCTGTTTCACGGTAAAACAAGTCACATAGGAAGGCAATTGTCTGAAATGTAAGCATCATGTCACCCTCACAAAATGGCTTCTAGCTCTGTCCATCTCCAGCCTTCAAAAATTCCCACGGGACCAAAGGAGCATGTCATAGTGACGTCCATACAAAAACACGCAAGTCCTGTTATTAGCAAGTCAGTGGGGTCCTTGAGTAGACTGGAAGAGTGTGCTGTCTACAGATGTCATCCTATCATGATTGCCTTTATTCTTCATTGGATACTGTACTTTAATATCATGTCTTTGCTTGTTCATTTAGCAAATGCTTATTGAGCATTGGTTATGCCAGAGGCTTTCTTTGTTTTGTTTTTTTGAGACAGGGTCTCTCTGTAGCTTTGGAACCTGTCCTGGAGCTTGCTCTGTAGACCAGGCTGGCCTCGAACTCACAGAGATTCGCCTGTTT
This sequence comes from Ondatra zibethicus, assembly GCA_004026605.1. Lineage (NCBI taxonomy): Eukaryota > Metazoa > Chordata > Mammalia > Rodentia > Cricetidae > Ondatra > Ondatra zibethicus. The sequence continues at coordinate 42,926 of PVIU01007595.1, read as the reverse complement.
CTGCCTCCCAAGTGTTGGGCTATGAAAGGCTTTCTTGAACAGGTTAGATGCCACTGTTTCTCAAGGTGCTGGTTATACAGAGGGGGACAAGGACAAGTGACACTGTGGGGGCGTAAGGATTGTGGTCCAGGTGCATGGCAGAAGTCCCAGGGATAAAAGGAAGAAGAACATGGCCATTTTTTCATCCCGTCATCAACACTGCCTGTTCTGAACTTTTAGTTTTAAAAAAAAAGTCATAAATTTTGCTATCTTAACCATTTTTAAGTGTAGCTATTTCAATAAAGACTATTTCTCTTGTCAAGAAATGACTCTCCAGAACTTTACACAAGTGATACTTTCTACTCATTAGACAACACTCCCCACATCCTCCTTCCCACAGCACCTGGAACCCACCACCCTCCACCCTACTTTCCATTCCTGTGGATTTGACTACTCCACAACCTTGTATGTGTAGAATCATACAATATTTACATTTTCATAACTGTTTCATTCCATATAACGCAAGGTCCTCAAGGTACACACATACTATTGCATTTGCCAAGATTCCTTTCTATTCTGAATGGTACTCATTTTTTATGAATATATAATTTTATCAGCATTATTATCTTAATTGTAAAAGTATTATCTTATCAATTCTTCAATGAAGCATATTTTGCCCTTTGAAATTTTTGCAATTCTCCCTTTATATCTGAACTGGATTAATGATATATTTGATAGCATAAATGATAAATATAAGGGAATCAGTATTTTTTTAAAAATTAAATGTATTCAATTTTGTTTTCTTTATCAATATAATGACTTTACATATTTATAGGATGCAATATAATAATTTGGTATACACATGTGTAGCTATCAAATCAGCATTACAGCTCCTTTAGATATTTCCCCTTTGTAAATTGTGTAACTAATTATGAACTATAGTTGTCCTACTGTGCTGTAGAGCACTAGAATTACTTCATATGAATGTTAGTTAATAACTGTGCAAAAAGATTGAAATGTCTTTATACCCACATGTAGGCTTTCCATCAATTCAGAGGTTAAAAGTGTGCATTGGCATAGCAGTGCCGATTTCGTAGCTCACATACTCTGTGAAAGATGCTCTTCCTGGAGCTGTGATTTTTCTCAAGGATGGACAGCCCTTGCTCAGTGTTGCAGTCGAAGGGCAATTCACATAATGATAGCCCTAGAGAATTTTACCACCATGCAAAAAGTATTTCATGTTTCTATATTGTCGGCCTAAATGACAATCAGAGACATTCTTCAGAGAACAAAAGTGTTTATTTGGGAATGGCAGGGACATTGCTTGGGAATGTGTTGCTGTCATCGACTGGGGACATATTCGAAGAAGTGGAGACACAGAAACATTCTAAAGCTGGGGGAGGATTACACTAGTTTGGAAGAGTAGTCCTTGACTAGAAGGACTAATAAATGACAAGACTGGCATCCATCCAAGGCTGGAGGACAGACAGTTGCTAGGCAGATGTCCATGCTGGCGCGATGTCCTTGCTGAAGTATTTCCTGGGTAAGAGCGCAGTGGCCTTTGTCAGGTCTGGCAGGGTTTGTGAGTGGAGTTCTGCTTTCTTTTCTTCAGTCGGGCTCACACGCATATACTTATTTAAGCATGACAAGTGTACTCTGTTTTGATCCTCAAAGTTTTCATACTATGAGAAAGATGACAAAATAGGAAAGTAGGGGTTACCTGTCACTTATCCCTGCCCCCCACAAAGAGAGGAAACCATGATAAAAAATAGCCAGCCCTAATCCGTCCAACTGGAATGACGAAGGAAGTGTACTGAAGTACTCCTCGGGGAAGTGGCATAAACTCTATAGATTTTTAAGTCTAAAGCCAAGACAGCGTTACAGAGGGAAAGTGAGGCTCACTGCCTCTCCAACTCTGTCTTAGTGTTATCTTTCTGTGATAAAACACCATAAGGAACAGCAACCTGGGGAAGAAAGGGTTTATTTTATGTCACAGCTTATGTCCAACATCCTGGGAAGTCAGGGCAAGAGATCAAGTGGCGGGACCCAGCGCAGCGGGCATGGCAGAGTGCTGCTTACTGGCTTGCCCCCCCTGCCTGGGTATACACCCACATGGACGGGGCTCTCCCAGGAATTACTATGTAAGGCAATGCAGCACGAGCTTTCCCATAGGCCATGCCAGTGCAGGTGTTTTCTCAACTGCGGTTCCCTCTTCCAAAATTACTCTAGCCTGGGTCAAGTTGATGAAAACTAGCCAGCACACCCCCCTATCTCCCCTGGCAATGGGCTCAGAGCTGAGATGGAATTCTCATGAGTAGTAATGGCCCTGCAGATGACTTTCTGGGAGAGTCTCATGGTCCTTACAGCCTCCAGCATGGTAGGGAGAATTGCCCAGCATTCACAGAGCTGTACTCGCACAAAATAGTAGATGTGACCTAGTCATGAGGACCTAAGCTCCAGTTTTGAACTGGACCCTCCTGCTAGAGTGTTTTCTCTAATGCCCGGTGACCACACAGTAGCTCCCTTTCTGTGTCTCTACTACTGTCTACTACCCAACTGGCTGCAGCACCATACCCCTGGCTGCTCAGAGCCGAGGACCAGTAGACAGCTAGGCATCATCCTGATGTCCTCAGTAGTCCACCCCACACACAGCATTTAGGACACACACATGTGCCACACTGGTCTATAGACAACCAGGCACAGTTCTGCTTCCCAGCACCTGCAAGAACCATGCCCAATAACCAGGTGGCAGCCCAACCTACCAAAAGGTCAGGCAGACATCTTCAGCCCACAGTGCCTGCATACACCCAGGTAGTGCCCACCACCAGCGAAACTGTCATACCAGTGTAGCCATAGACACCTGCATCCTGGACCAATGATGCCATCGTGGACATCTCTGACAAGGAAGATAGATGGTGTACACAGTAGTCAGGCTACTGAGTCCATCTAGAACCCAGGGTAACAACATCCAACAACAGGAATCAGGCCTCTCTGAAATGAATAAGTAACCTATAAAATTTGGAGATGTGAATATTGAACTAGCTGTACAAATATCAACAAAATATGAAGAGAATAGGATCACAGTAACACTGATTAGCAGACCCTAAAGAAAAGGAAATTTACAGCCTTGAAAACAAACTCAAAATAATGGCCATAACAGAATTAAGTGAGAACAAGAGAAGACAAACAATTCAGAAAACAAAGCCTTTCATGGCCTAAATTATAAAAATCAACAAAGAGATCGAAATCCTGAAACAAAATCCAAACAAAAATCTTACACCTCAAGAATTCAGTAAGTGGAATTAAAAAAAAAGAAAGAAAGATAATTGAGAGCCACAATACACTGGAATCCCAGAATAAATTTCAGGAATTCAAGATGGGGATTCTGAATGAACCATCAAGGCAAAACAACAAACAGTAAATAACGATAAGCTTTTAAAAAGTAAATTAAGCCGAGTGGTGGTGGCGCGTGCCTTTAATCCCAGCACTCAGGAGGCAGAGGCAGATGGATTTCTGTGAGTTCAAGGCCAGCCTGGTCTACAAAAGCTAGTTCAGGGGCAACTAGGCCTGTTATACAGAGAAACCCTGTCTTGAAAAAAAAAGAAGAAAGAAACCAAAAAAAGTAAATTAATACATTTTCTGCCTCCCCACAATAAGTTCCTCAGCCAATGATGCAGTAAGACAGATCAAGCCAAATTGAAGAAGTATATATAACAACAGGTTTATTGGAGCAACTCCCCATGGGTTCTCTGGGAACAGAGATTGGAGCCAGAGGCATTGCACCCCAAATGAAAGTAGGGAGATTCTATGGGTTGTTGGCAAGGGATGATTACGGTCCACTACAAGCTGGGTTTGTGCCCAAGTATGGTAAAAACTGAGCATTTAGGCAGGGAATTGGGCGACTGGCAACTTCATGAGAGGCAGCAAACAACTGCCAAGAATTGGGATTGGGAAATGGGCCTTTTGTGCCTTTCCTTTTATCCAGAGACTCTGAGTGGGTAGGGCTTGGTGAGAGAGAGAAAGAGAGACTAGAACGGGGCTTTCTGGATCATGCAGGGGCAAGCTGGAGGATCCTGATAGTGTCACGCCCTATGGGGGCCATTTTCTTCCAAACCACCACAAATATTTAATATTAAATGTTTAAATATCATTAATTAGAAAATAATTTAAATGCCCCCAACACAAAGAAGCAATAAGCATACGAGACAATGGATATACATCATAACATAGACTGGTCACTACACACGTGTGTGTGTGATATGTATATAAACATAACCTAGACTGGTCACTACACACGTGTGTGTGTATGATGTATATATAAACAGCACACAGAACCCCCTAAATATGTACAAATTTCTGGCTAATTTTTTTACATTTTAATAATTGAGGTTATTATAAATAGGGTTTTTACTTTTACATATATCTCAAGAGGGTCTGGGGAGAAGGCTCATTTGGTGATGTTCTTGATGCACAACCATGAGAAAGGATGTTCCATTCTCAGAACCAACTTTAAAAACCAGAGTGCTGTGCTATGCACTCGTAAACCAGCCCTGAGGAGGAAGAGACAAGCAGATCCCTGGGTCTGCTGGCCAGGCAGTGAGTTCCAGCACAGTGAGGCACTCCTTACTCAAAAGAAAAATGGGTAGCACCCAATGACAGACACCTGAAGTTGACCTCAGGCCTGCACATGCACACATGTGCCCCCACATGAACACACACACACACAATGAAACAGAATTCCGATCAATGCTGCACAAGTTATAAGAGACCTCAATAGGTTGCCTGCTAACTCAGAATTACAATTGCTTGATCTATGGCTCCATGTGCATTGCTTCTAAGTATCATTTAGAATCAAACCAGATGCACAAGGTGATGGTGCATACACTCTATGGACAGACTATAAAGTTCAAATATGCATGTTCTTTACTGGTCTGCTCACTTTGTTCCTATAATTACAAGCCTGTCTTTTTCTCTATGATTTTTTTTTCAATAGGATATTGAAGAGACCATGAACACTGCTTTGAATGAACTCCGTGAACTAGAAAGACAGAGCACAGTGAAGCATGCCCCCGATGTCGTGCTGGACACCTTGGAACAAGTGAAAAACTCGCCCACCCCTGCAACTTCCATGGAATCTCTAAGCCCCCTGCACAACGTCGCCCTCAGGAGCTCAGAGCCTCAGATTCGCAGGAGCACGAGCTCGTCCAGTGATACAATGAGTACTTTCAAGCCGATGGTGGCACCCAGGATGGGCGTGCAGCTGAAGCCCCCAGCCCTTAGGCCAAAGCCTGCTGTTCTTCCAAAAACAAATCCTACTGTAGGGCCCGCCGCACCTTCCCAAGGTCCCACAGACAAGTCTTGCACGATGTAGAAACCAAGGTCCTGAGGGGAGGGAGTCTAAAGATGAAGATGGATCAGTGACAGTGGTCTGTGACGTTCCTCAGTCTTGCACCTATAACTGGAGATCTTTTGACTTTTCTATGTTGTCGAATGTAATGATGTCTGGGACTAGCTACATTAACATGGGCATTTGTATTTTGTAACCTTTTTTAATAACTGGACATATGTCATTTTAAAGACAATAGAAACTCTTAGACTTACTTGAAAATCCAATGCTGCAGCCCTTGTAAGGAAGGCGACACCTTGCCCCATGCAGTATATGGCTTTGGATTAGTGTGGCCCAGGTGAGTGGCCTGTGAGAAAGAGAAATCGAGTTCCAGGTCTTACTGGAATATCAGCCGCCATGGTCTGTGACACGTGTGGGAAGAGCATTGTCTAGAAACCAACACCGAGCATCCAGAGTAGGGTCACAGAACGGGCTTCAGTGAGACTTTCAGTCCATGGCTTGCAGGGGCTCCATGATGGCCCCTTACATAAATGTCATTTCCCTGGATCTGGGTTAAGAACTCAATGGAAGAAGGTAGGAAAACCTCAGCAGCTATTGCTTGAACTGAACCTGGAAAGGCAAAGGAGACAGTGTCTCCAGAGCTGTTGGCATTGCTCCCTCCGAGAACATGAGCAGGCCCTGGAGATGTCCAAGTCCACCACCTCCATTTGCAAAGGACTAGAGCAGTTGAGTATTGAGGATTTTCTGGTTACAGCACAAACTCCTACGAAGTTGTTCAATAACTGCCTAAGAAATATTTCTCCCTTCCTTCAAACCCCATGCTCTCCTTTATAGCGATGGAAACAGACAGGAAATTGATTCACGGATGCTGTAACTTAATTACCTTGCTTCCTTTAGGCCACAAAGGCCTAGTGGTCTCAAATCCTGAACCCCCAGCTCTGATGCCCACATCTCTTTGAGCCAAGCCAGATCTGGCTATGGTACTGAGGGAGAGCCCTGCCAGGCCACCATGGGAAGATGACACCGTGGTGCCGGGATGGCTTCTTCCCAGTTTTGTACCTCAGAATCATGATTTCTGTTCTTGTCCTATTCATGTTTGGTTTGTTGTTTTGGATTTTGCCTGTGACCTCTACAGAACTCATATAGTCAAATGGACTCAGTTAGGAACTTCTTTCCTGGCATTTTAGCTCATAGCCATTTTTCTTTATCATATATTTACTATATTTTTCCTCTAGCTTAAAAAAAATGGCAGATTGTGTGTTTGTTTAGTACTGGGATTGAACCAGAGGCCTCTTGCATGCTAAGCACACACTGAACCACTGAGTTATATCCACCCCCGCACCCAGATCGTTCTGAACACGATTGTGTTTACTAAGGTACAGATCGCCCAACTAGCAACAGCCGCTGATGTCAACATTAGCACACACTTCCTGATGAAGCAAGCAGATGGCTCAGAACAAACCCCTTTGGACACACCATTAATCACCTTTTAGGTTTAATCTCAAACTGGCATGCCCACCTCAGAGTGGCACGGTGTTGACAATAATTCACACAGGAACCAAGTAAGATCTGTACTAAAATCAAGATCATGACTGACTGCTACCTCAGTTTGCTGATCTAATCATTCCTTTGCAGAAAAATAATATGAATGAAATATTCCCTTTCCAAGTCACTCCCCTCATTTCACAACCTTCCTCAAGTACTTCCAGGTATGGTAAGGTTTTAAACCTCAAAATTGCCAGCGGTGGTGGTGGTGCACGCCTTTAATCCCAGTACTTGGGAGGCAGAGGCAGGCAGATCTCTGAGTTCCAAGCCAGCCAGGTCTACAGGATGAATTCCAGGACAGCCAGGACTACACAGAGAAAAAATAACTCAAAATTTTCAGAACCATTCTTTTTGGCCATTTTGTAAAAGAAACCATAGAGACCCAGCCAGGATTGAGGTTTGCTGGACACTGAGCCTTTTAAACATCCCACCTCTGGTTTCCTTGGAAGTTCATCATCTCAATGTACCCACCATTTACTAGAAATGAATATCAATTCTTAAAACCATTTTTCTTCTTTAATGGAAGATGCTAACAGAAGGCATAAGAAGCTAGCAGCTTTAGAATTTATTTGTAAATACCTTTCTTAAACTTGAATTTTAGCATTTTCCATCTTCCTCCTCCAAACAGCTCTCTGGCAGTCCTTCCCACCCACCCTACCCCTGCTGCAACCCCACTGTCTGCTGCCTTCTGTGTGTCCATCTATGCCTTTCTGTGCCCCTAGGTCAGGCCTTTGCTGCCTTGAAAGAGAAAGGACATGCTTTTGTAAGTCCCTTGGGATCTCAGGCCTGGGACTCCAGGGAATGGCTCCTAGTTCCCTCCCATCCTTCACTTACCTGTTCCTCTTCTCTCCTGTAGTCCCGTTGACGGTTCCAGACACCGCCAGAGAAGCAGGCACCTTTCCTTCCTTTGTCTAGTGATGGGCCAACAGTTTTACACCTTCACATCTGGTGCAGGCACCCTTGGAGCCATGCACAGAATAGTTTAAAATAAGATGTCCCCTGCACGGAAGATCCTAAACAGTCACTAGAGTTCACTAAAAGCTGCAGCAGCTGAGACGGATCACCCTGGCAAGGTTCAAGATGGAGCACACAGAGGAAAGGGACAAGGAAAGGAAGGAAACACATGGACCCTGAGGTCCTCCGTCCTCTCTCAGATCTTAGTGTCCATATGAGTTCAGGGAGGGGGTTGTTTGACAAGCAGATTGTAGTCCACAACACTACCTGACTCCATGTACACAAAATAGCCACAGTTGTTAGGACTGTGTGCTTTGTCCCATCCATAGAACCCTGGTGCAGATTTGCAAAGCCCTTTGCTGTGAGTTGGGGTTTGATGGGTGGACTGTTAGGAACTGAGTGCACATTTTTTAAAGAGTGTCACAATAAGATGCCAAACTGTTGAGGGCACTCTGGAGCTCAAGTTCCTGCTGCAGGTCAGCATCACTGTTCACCAGTTGTACTTGTGTTCACAAAACAAACTGACTGTGGTGCCCGGGAGCCATCCATGGAATAATTCATAGTGAGGTCCCACTTATTCTGCTACCATAGTCATGAGTAGATAAAGAACTCCCAAGGGTCAGATGGTCTCTTTGCATTTTCTGTATACATTTGACATTCCCAAAGAGGCTTTTTAATTTAATTAAGAAGAGGAAAAGAAAGTTGGGTTGGTCGTGGTGGTCTCAGCATTTAGGAATGACTCAGCTTCTGATGTCTACAAACTGAAGGAACATCTGAAATCTAACAGTAAAGAGACTGTCAGTCCATTGAGAGCTCAGATTTGGGTTGATACCTATTCCTGACCACAGCAGAAAAGACCGTAATGCAGGAAATGCATTTGGGATGCCATCTCCACTATCTGCCACTGAGACCCCGGGACACAGAGAGCCCAGAGCTGAGAGCTCTACCCATGTACAAACAGAACCCTCCTATTTCAGGCCCCCCCCCAGCCCTCAACCTGAAAGCCCCCCTCAAGCTCCAGCTGGGCTGGAGTACCAGGCTTGCATCAGGATGACTTCGGCACAGATAGTAAAGCCAGAGACTAAGACTAGCTTTCACTCATCCTAGTATACTTTATTTAAAAAAGAAAATGTCTCAGTGGTATAATCAAAATGGGTACCTGTATCTTTAAATTATATAGGGAATTTTGTATGTTTAAATAATTGTACTGGGTTCCATAATGCTTACCTTAGAAACTAGTAAAAGAAAACTCTATAAACTGCGCATCTGTGAATGCCCCTTCTGAGAGCGCTCATCTAAGTTCATGTGTAGTGTGATGGTTGCTGTAGATATTTAACGTGTAGTAGATGGCCCTGTTAACAGGAGACTGCTCTTCCCCTGCGTTCTTATTGGTGACTCCTGCCCACGTAATTGAATCAGTATTGTCCTTTCCTGTCGGTTTGGTCAGTTGCAGTACTGGTTGCTTCCTGCTTGTGACAGTGACCTACTCGTGTCAATGTACATCTGCGGTATGTACATGTGAAAGTGCCTTCCTATCTTAGAGGAGTAGCCTTGCTCTTGTACTGTCGCCCACCGTGTCCCGCCCACCGGAGTGTTCTCCAGCTCCTCCACTTGCTCCCAGCCTCTCCACCAGCCCCACTTCCATTTCTTCCTGTGCCTCAGTACTCAGTCGTGTGCGTCTTGCATCCATGTGGATTATCAGACTGTCTCGTTACCCTCATAGACGTGACCGTGCCTTTCTTGTCCCTCAGTGACTCCCTGCCACCCATCCCACGCGTCCCACTATGTCCCACTCACACTGCTGCCTGCCATCCCGTCCCTAGCTCTATACTGACTCTCCAGTGCATGCCCTCCTCTCCGAGGTGAAGAGAAGAGGGTGCTTTTACAGTCCTGGAAGAAAATGTTTTGTTAATCTGTCGTGACAACGCACTTTTCTGTATAGTACTGTACTTTTTGGCATGTACCATTACAGGCTTCAGTATACAGTCGGGTTTGTTCTTCGAGGTGTAGCTTTATAATAAATATGATAGTTCTGGCCACCTTTGTCTGCTTGCAATTTGCTGTGACTCTGAAGTGTCTGTGTGATGATACGGCGGCCCGGAGAGGGACCTTAGCGGGCCAAGGGGCCACACGAATGGGTAGGAGAAGAGAGAGGGGGGAAGGGGAGAAGTACAGACAGAGGAAGAGAAAGAAGAGAAAAAAGTAGGCAGAGTTCTGCCTTTTAAAGGTGCAGGGTATTGCCCGCCCTGCACGGGGGTGATGCACTCTGTGGGGTCCAGGTTACTGCCCACCCTGCACAGGGGTGATGCACTCTGTGGGTCCAGGGTACTGCCTACCCTGCACGGGTACCTGGGTGCTTACAGTACATTCCTTTCTTTTTCACTCTGTTCCCCAGAGATGTATTTAATGGGTTGCATTGAAAATGGGAAACTTCAGCCTTTTTCTGTTTTGTTTGAAACAGGTTCACACAATGCAGCCCTGGCTGTTCCTGGAACTTACTATGTAGACCAGGCTGGCTTCAACTCCCAGAGATCTATCTCCCTCTGCCAAGATTAAAGGCAAGCACCACCCATGCCTGGCTCTCTTAAAAGGTTTTTGCTTCATTTTCATTTTTGGTCATGCATTTGAAAGCGAGGCCTCCTATACACAGCCTCATCCGAGAAGCTGCGGTTTTTCAAAGTCAATGGCTTGGGGACACCTATGTAGGGGAAAAACAGGCATTGAGTCCAGTCCTCACAAATTCCTTCCCATTGTAAATCCTGTCAAGCTAATCTTCATTTCATTTCAATATACCGAAGTAGAATTTTCATTACTGACTGTTTAGATTTGCCCATGTAGCAACACTTTAATATCAAGCATAAAAGCTAACTCTTCAGTTCAAACTGAACCAGTCATATATCAGATTTAAAACTGTTAAATCTGCTTTTAAAATAACATCAGCCAGGTGGTGGTGGTGCACGCCTTTAATCCCAGCACTCAAGAGACAGAAGCAGGCAGATCTCTGTGAGTTCAAGCCCAGCCTGGTCTACAGAGGAAGTTCCAGGATGGCTAACCAGAGCTACCCAGAGAAACCCTGTCTCGGAAAACAAACAGACATAATTAAAACTAATTTTTGATTGAAGTATAAAATATGTACAGAAAAATGTATAAAATATATACAGAAAAAAAAGGTACCAATCATTAGTGTAATGGTTTTTACAAAGAAACACTATGGCTGAGGGTGTATGTAGTTTGGTGGTAAAGCATGCACTTAGCATGCAAAAGCATTCAAACTCAACCACCAAAAAAGCGAAAGTGTCTACCACCCAGACCAAGAAATAGCACCCTCGCCAGTTAGCCCGTGTGCTGAGGAATCACACCATAGCTGATTCAGCCAGTGTGACTGCCTACACATGTGGGCTCATGTTGTTCTTGTATCTGGTTCTTTTTGTTGAATCTTATGCTGGGAGCTGAAGAATCAGCTCCGTGGTGGATCTACCATAAAGTACAAGCCTGTGTCCAGTTTCCACGTTGGGAAAAACATCCAAGAGTTAAACTAGAAATCCTTCCATTTTTATTGCTACACAGAATTCTGTCTCCGACAGCTGCCTACACCTTGTTCATCTTTCTTAACAAAACAAAGTTAAGTCATTGGAAACACATGTATGCAAACTCTGTTTTTAGCATGTTACATGATAATAGCTAACATATACTGAGAGTTAAACCCACCCTACTAATGTTGATTTATTTAATTCCCACAAGAAAGCCCCCCCCACCTGAAATTACCTGGCACAAATGAGAAGGAAACACAGAACATGCAACAAACCCGCTTAGGAGTTTATTAGAGAGGGCATGTACAATTCTGGGGAAGTCAGTGTGCAGAAAGACAGAGGAAGATGGTGCGCCCAGCTGTTAAAAACTGCCTAGTGCATGCGCACAGGTGGTTTTAACGTGACTACGTCATACGCAGATGACGGGGTTCACGCATGCACTCAAGGGCTTAGCTGAGTCATGCGTGGATGATATAATCCATGCCGCATGTGGGTCACAAGGGGCCCTATAACATTGCTGGGGACCATTAGGAACGTCTGCCTGAGGGCTTGTCTGCACATGCGTGGCCCCTAGAACCAGGAACTATCAGTCTTATGTGGCTGAAATCATTACACCCCCCCAAAAAAAAGAGCTGGTTGTGGTAGTTCATGCCCTTCATCCCAGGATTCAGGAGGCAGAGGCAGGTGGATGGATCTCTGTGAGTTTGAAGCCAGCCTGGTCTACAGAGCAAGTTCCAAGGCAGCCAGGGATACACAAAGAAACCCCATCTCAGGGTGGGAGAAGAAAGGGAGGTGGGGAGTGGGAGAAGAGGAAGAAGAAGAAGAGGAAGAAAGAAGAAGAGGAGGAGGAGGAGGAGGAAGAGGAGGAAAGATGATGACGACAATGATGATGACAAAGAAGAAGAAAGCCAAAAAACAGCTGGGTGTAGTGACTCACACTGAGGCTGAGGCTCTGAGTTTGAGTTGAGGCCAGCCTGTGCTACATAAATTCAAAGCTAACCTGTATAAAGAGGCCCTGCATAGAAAAGAGGGAGGGAGGGAGGGAAGGAAAAACAGAGAGAGAAAGCTGCAATCTACCATCATTGTTGTTATCTTTACAGAGGAGAAAATCAGTTCACAGAGGAGTTAGCAACTGTGGTCCAAGAGCTAGCTCATGGTACAGTTGGGATTTGATCCCAAGCCTCCCTCCTGGAGGCTTCACTTAGAACAGTTACTGTTCTGCCACTTGTAAGTTAGTTGGGCTCCACCAGAAGCTGAACACAGCTCTGACCACTGCAGAATGAGCACTGGGACTCAGCTCCCACCGCTGCAGAACCAGCACTGGGTCTCAGCCAACTTTGTATTCTCAAAGCTAACACACTGCTAACAAATGAGCACATCGGTAGAATGAAAATAAGACACGGTCTGCCACCTCTGCCCTCTGCCCACCACGTCAGCAATCTTGCCCACAATTTCCTTTTATGAACCCCTCGTTTCAGTCATTCTGGGTTACCTTTCTAAATAGGAGGCATGTTTCATGTGACAAGGGAGTATGTCTCTTGTGCTGTGTGATCCCTCAGTGTTTCCATTCTTCGTCATATGCCTGGCTTTGTCTCATCCTCCTATCTGCCTGTTGCTGCTGTCATCTTTCAAAGTCCTACTAAAATGCTACACTCTCTGAAGCATTCTCTAGACCTCCTCACGCTCCAGTTGCTCCCTCCCGGCTTCCAGTGAACCTCTTTCACTCAAGCCTGCCTCTCTTCTGGGCATAAAGTCTGAACAAAACACACGATCCTCAGACTCATGAAGAAAAAAGCATAAATCAAGCCAACAACTAGATCAGCAAGCCCGTGTTCAGTCTCACGACTGCTGTAGGAACCCAAACCCAAAGTGAACAGAGTAACACAATTAGAGTCTAGATGGGACCACTTGAACGTCACTTTCTAAAGTGGGTGAATGTGAACTAATAGCTACATAATGAGAAGAAACTAGCCATATAAAAAGTGAAATTCTCAGGCAAAGGAGATGGCATGCGTAAATGCAGTACCATGCTCACACCAATGCCGTACCACACATCAGTGCCGTACCACGCTCACACCAGTGCCATACCGTGCTCACACCAATGCTGTACCACACATCAGTGCCGTACCATGCTTACACCAATGCCCTACCACGCTCACACCACTGCTGTGCCACACACACACCACTGCCATGCCACGCTCACACAAATGCAGTAGCACATTCACAGATGCCGAGGCGCAAAGACAGTAGCTATGGCTCAGGCTAGAGGAACTAGAGATAAAGGCAAGAGTCATGAGTGGACAATGAATGGGCAGACTTGGAAGTAGATACTGAGATGGAATTTTAAGCAAGAACATTTAAAACCAGAATGAAGTATTATCCCATGTCTATTGTACAGTCACCATAACACAAACACGCACACATACACAAATACAGTTTGTTCAGAATGAGTATAGTGTGGCCCAAGAGGTATAATAAATCTTATTGAATAAACAAAATTCCTAACCAAAACAAGTTATTAAAACACTATCATACATACATACTCTGTTCTATCCTGTGGAATATCCTTTTGTATACTGTGAATATGTATTACTCTCACAGTCAATAAAAAGCTGACAGGCCAGTAGCCAGGCAGGAAGCATAGGTGGGACACAGAGGACCCTGGGAGGAGAAAGGACAGAGTCAGAGAGGTCACTGGTAGCCACAGAGGGGGCAGGATATGTTGAGAACAAGCCACATGGCAGAATGTAGATTGATTTAAGTTGTAAGACCTAGTTAGTAATAAGCCTGAGCTATCAACTGGGCATTTATAAGTAATATGACCCTCAGTGTGGTAATTTGGAAGTAGCTGCTGGGATGAGAAAACCCCGCCCACAGTTCTACTTGGAGAAGGAGTTGCTATAATCTAGTTTGTTAGAGTGGGAGTGAGCTTGTGACTATGATACTCTCGAAAGCATAGGCAGTCCCAGGGATGGGAAATGATCAAGTCACAACCATGGAACACAGAGGGGGTACAATCTGGGGTTGGAAGGATGTAGTTAGACCATCTTAGGGAATAGGAAGCAAACAGGTTGCCTGCTTCCTCTTGGAAGGGATGCAGTCTATAGTAGTATAGCCTCAAACAAACCCTAGACTAGCGCACTCAAGACTGGTCTGTCATATCTGGGAACAGCTTTCTGCCTGAGTAGTATAGAAGATTTGTCAAACACCAGAAAATCTTTCAGAAGAAAATCAAGTAGTTCAGTCCCCTTCCTGTACAGAAGAGGAAGCAGGCCTGTAGGAAACCCGTGGAAGCTGAAAACTGCAGGCCCCTTCCACCTTGTCTGATGGTCAGAGAGTTTGGAGATTGACAAGCATAGTTGCCCATCCTAACTCAGGATGTGACTGCTTGGCTCTTGTGAAATTAAGATGATAAGTCCATGCCACCCTAACGGGTGGTCAGCATATGCGATTGTGCTTCTGCTCCTTCTTTGGTAACTATGAGTTCACCTGGGGAAGGGCGGTCTTCAGCACACATGATCTAGAGCACCTTTGCTACCTAGACGACAGAATGCTAATGATTTGATGTCTCAGAGTGATAAAGCAATTGGCTGTGTGAGTTATCCTTTGTATCAGGTTAATAAAGTCTTTGTTACCTCCCCCCCACATATATGTTGGTTATAAAAGCTGTGGAAAAATAAACGCGGATGAATTTCAGGATTTCAGTAATCACTGGAATACCCTCCTGGTTTTATTCTGTGGTCCTGTCTTGTTATTTTATGTGTCTTTATAATCTTTATATTTCTTCAATTCCCATGCCCCCTACCCTGGCAAGAGGGGATTTTGTCAAGGCCCGTCCTCAACAGAAACTCAGGTCCTTAAACAGCAGAAGGAACACAACTCGTGTTGGTGTGAAGGAGCCAAGTGCTGTACCAGTCTGCTGTGACTAGGCTTAGGCAGTGTCAGGCTTGCCTTTTGAACTAATAAAGAAGTGCCTTCTATTGAAAAAGGAGTGGGGGTGTGTGGCACACACTTTCAGTCCCAGTACTGGGAGGCAGAGGCAGGAGGATCTCTATGAGTGGAGGCCAGCGTGGCCAACATAGTGAGTTCCAGAACAGTCAGGGCCTCAAAGCAAAACAAGAATGGGAATGTGTGAGTGGTGGAGTGTGAGTGGCGGAGTGTGAAGGTTCATCACTAGGCAGGCAAGCACAGCACATGAACGGAGGAAAGGTATCCGATTTTGTGTTCCCAGAATCACCTGTGAACTCTAGGAATGATTTCCACTTAAAAAAAAAATGATTTCAAGGGCCGGTTGGTGGTGCATGCCTTTAATCCCAGCACTCGGGAGGCAGAGGCAGGTGGATCTCTGTGAGTTCGAGGCCAGCCTGGTCTACAAGAGCTAGTTCCAGGACAGGCTCCAAAGCCACAGAGAAACCCTGTCTCAAAAAAAAATATTTCAAAATGAAATTCATATAGAGTCTAAATGCAGGCCATAAATTTTGAAGGCCAGTGAAATTTAGAAATATATGTAGAATGAAAGTAAAGGTTATATCAAAGAATTCCCAGAAAGATCTAGACATGGAAAAACATTGGTCACCATGAAGACAAGTATTACTACCCACTATAGTGATGTGAGTGACCCTTATGACATTCTTAGAGTAACTGAGTGCCAACTTCCAACTGCCAAGCGCAGTCACATCTGCTATGATGGGCCGGCCATCTTGGTTGTTAACTTGGCTGGCCCTTGAATCAACTAAGAGAAGCGCAGCTGGGCAGGTGTGGAGTTTACCAGGGAAGGATGAACTGAGAGGCACCTTCCATCAACAGCATGTATCCTGTGAGGGATGCAGCCTCCTGTATCCAGCCAAGGGAAAGCCCTTCTCGTCTGCCTGTCTTTGTTTCCTGCTGGCATCTACACTGTTGTGCACATCAGAACTCGCAGCTTCTGCTTTCTTACACAGGCTTACAAACTGATGGATCTCTAGCTGTGTAGTTCCTGACCTTTGATGGCTGTGTCCAAAGCATGGAACTGGAGAGAGTCCCTGTCCCCAAAGCAGACATGGGGGTTAAGGTGGCCACACGCTCCAAAACAGGCAATTCTGCACAAAGACACAGGCTCATAAGCGAAGATGACTGAATTGCCTAAACAGTTTCTCTGGCAGTCTTAAGACTAATGTCTGCCCCGTAACTGGGCCTCCCCTTCACACTTAGTGGTTGACAATTATTTCCCAGTCCAAGAAGCAGAACAAATGAGATTATTTTCTCATTCCCAGATATGCTAGGGGGAGCTCTGGAGAGTTGACTCAAAATTTAATGTGCTTTTAAACTATGCAAAGTACACCATTACCTTATTAATGTTCTCTGTCCCTTTGTCTTTTTGTCATGGGCATAGGTAACAAAAGAACCGTGTCTGTTCAAGTCAACCTAAGCATTGCCGTGTACTTGAAAAGCCATGCCTTCTTCCTAAGGAATGAGGAACCTGGGAAATCTGTGTGAAAACCCCAGGGTTCAGCTTCTGCACACATCGAGAAGCAAGACTGCCTTCCTGGTGGTTCTGGGCCTCGCTGTTCAATACAGACATCCTTTTCCTTTTTAACAGATGCACATGGCGTGGCTCAGTGTGTGCCGGAGCTCTTCCATTTTAGCACAGTCTGCTTGTTCTCAAGCCCACATCTGTCTTACATCTCTGCTAGGAAGAGGCTTTGGGGTGGAGAACTGTCTACCCCAAGGAACAAGGACAATTAAGACAAATAAAGGACAAGCACATCACCTCACTCGCCCCCATGACGCTGCTGGAACTGTTAAATGCAAAGGAGCCTAAAGTTAGATGTGCCCTTAGATTGCGCAGTTACATCCTGGTGAACCCTCTAACTCACAGCAGCTGCCTCCCAGCGCTGAAGACTGTTGGCCATCATTCTCCCCTCTGAGTTTTGTTTTGTTGTTGTTTTTGTTTTTGTCATTCTTCCTGTTTTTTGAAGATTGATCAAAAATTACTACATTTGCCAAAAACAAGGAAAATAAAGTTTTATTTTAATGTTAGGATGAGAGAGAGAAATTATCATTGGCGTGGAAGACATGGCAGATGCTCCACCCACTGAAGGGAGGCCTTTGGAGACTTCCTGGAAAACCTGCTCCCTGCTCCACTTCAGGGTCCCTTCGTGTCCTACCCACAATCCCTGCCATTTACCAAATGAACTTTACAGAACTAGTGGAATGGCAGGTCCTGGTTTCCTCAGGCCACTCATTTTTAGACCAGCCTGTATTTCTGCTTAAATCACAATTTGATTCTAATTAAAGTTAATGTTGGTGCTCTGGTTTTCTTTGCAGGAGAAAAGCACTGGGCAGGAGAGAGCCCTTTCTTCCAGCAAAGGCTTTCACGCTGAGTTAAAGAAAAAGAAGAGGCTCAGCAGGACTGCTGTGCAGGGGAAAGCACTTGCTGTGCAGGCCTGGCAGCCTGAGCGCCATCCCTAGGACACAGGGTGAACGGGGAGAACCAACCCTAGGAAGCCTCTGACCTGCACATGCATTCACAGTCATGTGCTCGCCTGCATACACATACACACACAAATGCATGCACCAGCATGTGCACGCCTGCATTCACACACACACACAAATACACAAACACACTAATGCATGCAGTGGCATGTATACACCTGCATTCTCTCTGCTTCTCTCTCTTACACACACACACACACACACACACAAATGCATGCATTGGCATGTGCACACTTGCACACACACATATTAATGCATATATTGGCATGTGTACACTTGCATTCTCTATCTCTGTCTTTCTCTAATACACACACACACACACACATAAACTCATGTTGTGGGATATTTGATAACACTGTGTAAAGATGTCTCTTTTACCTCATCTGTCTAAGACACCCTCTGATTGGTTTAATAAACATCTGAACAGCCAATAGCTAGGTAGGAGAGGAAAGGCAGAACTTCTGGGCAGAGACAGGAACTCTGGGAAAGAATCTGGGGCAGGGGGGATTCACCAGTCAGACACGGAGGAAGTTGGAAGTATTGTACTGAGGAAAGGTAACAGGCCATGTGGCAGAAAGTAGATTAATACAAATGGGTAAATGTTGTTGATTATAATAAAATAGTTCAATACTAGTTCAGAATAGAGTATAATAAAGGTCTCTTTATTTAGGGTAGACTCACAGATCAGCAGTCCTCTGTGTGAGTGGCAGCAGCTGAGAGGCTGTACACATGTTTTTGTATCTGTATATATAGTACATGTGGCCACGCCCAGAGTGTGCCAGCATCTTAAAGGCTATTGACTGAGACATTTCCATAACACCTCCCCCTTTTGTTTAAATAAAAGATTTCTAAGCCTAATACAAAACTATATGCAATAAGAACAAATATCAAGTATAAAAATTAGAATTACAACCAGCACAAACAATATCAAGCAAGAAACATATGCTAAACATTTAAATAGTTATTCTATTCTGAGGAGTCTAAGTCTTGTATTAGAAATGGCTTTGCTAAGTTATGAGAAGAAAGTAACTTCAACTATTTAGTCTTCAAATCCATCGAAGACCTGAGAAGGAAAATAATATTACTTGAGTAAATAGGAAGTGCAATCAAGCAACTTCCAAAATGGGCAATAAATGATAGAGACAACTGGCTACCTGGGTAATCACCCAAAGTCTCATTTGCAACATTGGAGCAACCAACTTTGTCTAAGGCCTAGAGTAACTGACAGACCATTTTCAGAGGCAGGAAAATTTTCAGAACCATCTTACCCTGTTCTGGCAAGATTTGGCAGTCTTTTTTGTTCCCGTATCCTGCTTGTCCAGTATGGACACCATGCATTTGGTCAGTGGCTGAGGCATGAGCAGTTTTTTGCCCAAAGGCCAGTTTTGCCAAGAAGAAAACAAGCTCCAAGTGGAGTGTATTCAGTGCCCAAGATTCTCTCAGGAATAGATTGGTGCTGCCAGGAGCAATTATATCTCAAGTCAACAGAACCCTAAGTTATTTAAATGCCATGTTCTACAGTTCTTTGAAGTGGTTGAAGATTACCTATCTATGCAGAATACAATCTCTATGTATCTAAAAAACCTGATTAGTCTGGCTATAAGTATGACAAATATGGATGACTATTGACCTATAATTTTAATACCTATATAGCTTAAAGACTAAGGCTTTATATTAGAATATTTGATAATCTTTAAACAACTGTGCAGCAAATGAAGACAATGACCTCAAAATGTAAACAATGAACAAGTGTCTTCATCAGAGGTAGAAATGTATAGTGCAATATGATAAATATATCTTAAAATTGCATCAATATACAAAATGTCTTAAGCAGAGGTAGAAACATGCATACATACAATCTGACAAAATAAATTGCATAGGTGTACAAACATTGTAAACAGAAATGGGAGCATATTCAATATAACAAATATAATTTGAGTTTGTATCAATATACAAGAATGTATACCAATGTAAAATTGTCTATGAATAATAGCTCACAAGTATTCACTCTATTGTTCACTATTATTATTAGTATGAGTAAGCTCACACTAATCTACCTATTATCTCATCTAATTTTTTTTCAAAAGAGTTCCCTGAGCCTACATAATTTTTACCTCAACCCCCAACAATATTCCACTTATAATCAACCCCTAATAGATGTCCCTAACCTGAGGACAATTTTTGTTGGGAGAGGGGACGTAGTCTTCTAGAATTACTTCTAGCTGTCATGGGGTTGATGTTATTTCTGTGGGATCCTGTAAAAACTAAAATGATGGTTAAGTTTTAAGACTGCTGTCTGGTATAATTACAAATAGTCTCTGAATAGTTCATAGGGTTTTTTTTGAAGTTTTTATTTGAAATTCTGGCCAGAACAATGTAAGAAGATACACCATTTTAGCTAGTGAAGTTGGAATCATCTTGAGCAGCTGGTAACAAAAACAGATCTTATAGTAGCACTATCAGCATCATGACGTCGTATCAAACAGGTGGAATTGTTGCTGTGGGGCCCCATCTTCTTCCTGGAAACTTTAAAGATTACTGCAGGAAAATTTATTGTTCATTGTGGAAAACTTAAACATTATTTATATAGACATATATTTTTAAAAAAGGTATAAGAGAGACAAAAATAGAGAGAAATAAAATGTTTTTTTATTTTTTTGTTCCATACTTGATGGCTCCTGATATGAGACAGAAACTCTGAATTTTTCTTTTAACAACATGCTTGGATTTAGAGAAGAACAGAGTCATTGTCCAACTCCAAAGCCAGCTTTAATTTTTAAGTGAGTCACAAATTTTATTTGTGAGAAATAGAGATATATATGTTCAGGTAATGAAATTTTACCCTGCAGATTTCTCTTTGCTTGGTAATTCTTTCTAGATAGCTATGCTTTTTCTTTAGGCATCCAGATGCCCAAGGTCTCTCGACTTTTTGAAGATGGTTATTTCTCTGCAAAGACAAGAGCAGAACCCTGCCCCAACCCTTATGAGTTTTCCTTACCATCTATATGATTGTCTCCTCTGTAGATTGAGCTGTCATTTCTCTTTTGAAAGAGGTTTCCCTTTTTTAAACCAAATCTTTATTAATTTTGATGGTATTTATACATTTTTCCTGTGGAAAAAGAGCAAAACCCCTTCCCCAACATAGCATATCTCCCGGTTTTCATTTTGAGGTCAACACATCTTTGAAATACATGGGCTGATTTAATTTAAAAGTTTTTTCTATTATCCAGTATCTCACTGTTGCTGTTGTCTTTTTTTTATTAACATTAAGAAAATTTAAGGTTAATAAAACATTATGTAATCTATTTTGGGGGGTATTTTTATCCCTTACTGTTTGTTTAACATATCCTTTATATGGTTTGATTTGATCTTTTTATAACTGCCTGACCTGTAGGATTGTTTGATATACCTGTAATATGCTTTATATGCATATTACATAAGCAAAATACTGTTTCATTTTCTTAGAGATATATGCTAGACCATTGTCTGTCTTTATTTGTGCAGGTATACCCATGATGGCCATAGCTTTTAATAAATGCATGATTACTGAATCACCCTTTTTAAGCTCAAAGCAATTGCCCACTGAAAACCTGAATAGATGTCAATAGTGTGGTGTACATGTTTTAATTTTTAAAATTTCTTGAAATGGAACATATCCATCTGCCAGATTTCATTCCTTTGAGTACCCATTGCGTTACTCACTACAGGTAGTGGTGTTTGGTTATAGAAAGCAAATAGGATATCTCTTTATAATCTCCTTAGCTTGTTGCCACATATTAGAAAACTCTTTCTTTAAACCTTTGCTATTTACATGATGTTTTTTATGAAATTTTGAGGCCTTCAGCACATTTCCAATGAATAGTTGATCAGTTTCTGCATTACCTTGTTCTAGAGGACCTGGCAGACCTGTATGGGATCAGATGTGTGTTATATATTTGGGACAAAGTCTATTCCAAATTATATCTTGAACCTGAATAAATAATGAAGTCAATTCTGTATCATCTGGTATAAATTCAGTGGTTTCAATATGCAAGACAACTCTTTCTGCATAATGTGAATCAGTAACTATATTGAGAGATTCTTTAAAATCCCTTAGCAGCATAAGAATATAATTCTGACTTTTGGACAGAGTTATAAGGGCTTTGTTCCACTTTACTTAAATCTTCTGATTTATAATCTGCCTTCCCTGATTTATTGCATCAGTATAGAATGCAGGGGATTCAGTTATTTGTGTGTCATGTACAATATGGGGAAGGATCCAAGTAGTTATCTTTATAAAGTTAATTGTATTACTTTTGAGATAATTACTATTAATCTTTCCTAAAAAATTAGTAGAAGCTCTTTGCCAGGGTTCATAGTGTTTCCATAATTTTTTTTAATTTCATCAATAGTAAAAGACACTATAATCTCTGCTGGGTCTGTCTATTCTTGCTAGTTGATGGAGTCTCAGTTTTCATTTTATAATTAATTTATAACTTTCACATAAGTTTTTAATTTTTTACTTGGTTTATGTGGTAAAAAGATTCTAAGATATCTTCCCTCTGCATTAAAATTCCTGTAGGGAAAATTCTGAAGGGCAATATGACTAGAATGTTGTAAGATTTGGATCCACCCTATCCACATGTGCCTCCTGTAATTTCTCTTCAACCACAGTCAATTCTTTCTCAGCTTCAGCTGTTAATTCCCTGGGATTATTTAAGTCTTTGTCACCATCTAAGGTTTTGTTTAAATGCATTATTAGATCAGGTGTTATCCCAACAGCAGGTCATAGACTGGAAGTGTCTCCTAACAATCTTTGAAAGTCATTAAAAATCCACAATTGGTCTCTCCTAATTTGTGCTTTTTGTGTTCTAATTTTCTATAAACCTATTTTATAACCGAGGTAATACAAAGAATCTTTCTTTGTATTTTTTCAGGAGCAATTTGTAATTCCCATTTAGGCAAAACTTTATTTACTTCTTCAAACATTCTTCCTAAAGTGTCTACATTTGAATTAGATAGCAAAATGTCATCCATGTAATAGTAAATTATAGATTTAAGAAATTGCTTACATATTATTTCCAATGGCTGACTTATAAAATATTGGCACAGGGTGAGGCTACTAAGCATTCCCTGTGGGAGAATAGTCCATTGACATCTCCTAGAAGGCTGAGAATTATTATAAGTAGGCACTGCAAAGGCAAATTTTTCTCTCTTCTTTTCTTGTAAAGGTAAAGTGAAGAAACAATCTTTAAATCAATAACTATAAGAGGCCATCCTTTAGGCAATAGGGAAGGCAAAGGAATTCCAGATTGGGCCCGTAGGTTGACAGCTCTTAGATCTGCCACTGTTCTGCATCGTCCAGATTTCTTTTTAACAACAAATATGTGGTTTTGTACAGCCTGAATGGCTGGTGACCATTTTTATGGTACTTTATAATATCCTTTTTAGAAACATAAGTTGGTTTATGTCCCATTTTGGGGATTGCAGGAATGTTAATCCTGCACATTGGGTGCTGGTCTGTTGTTGATTATAATAAAGCACTCCCACACTAGCTCAGAATGGAGTATAATAAAGGTCTCTTTATTTAGGGGTAGACTCACAGATCAGCAGTCCTCTGCATGAGCAGGGAACAGGAACCAAACCCAGCAGACAAGGGGCTGCACACGTTTTTACATCTGTATATATAGTACATGTGGCCACGCCCAGAGTGTGCCAGTATCTTAAAGGCTATTGGCTGAAGGAGTTTCCACAGCAAATTAATTTAAGTTTTAAGAGCCAGTTGGCAAAAAGCCTAAGCTAAAGCCAAGTTTTCATAATTAATAAGAAGTCTTTGTGCCATTATTTGGGAGCTGGTGGAATCCAAGGAAAGTCCCATTATAAATTCATGCATGGGCATGTGCACACCTACATTCTCTCTCTCTCTCACACACACACACAAAAATTAATAATAATTATGGAAGAAAAGACACTATTACTAAGACTGGCAATTCCATCAAAGTTAGTGTGAACTTAGTGAGTCTACTCGTAAAATGTGGACACACTTAGTCTGCTGCTATGGGAGTATTTCACCTTGAAAAAAGCTGTGGAAGTTATGCTGGAACTTGTAATCAAGGACAGCTATAATTCTTTCTCCTGTTTTCTGTGTCCGCGACAATGACAAAGGGGACAAATGAGATGTTTATAAAGTAATACCAAGGGATGCTGCAACTAAGAGGAATTATGGGATGGGGCTTGGAAGCAACCCCTGGGGTTCCCTAAGACAGGCTTGGCATCTCTCAGAAAATCTGTATCAGTTTGTCTGACATGCCTGCTCTCTCTCTCTCTCTCTCTCTCTCTCTCTCTCTCTCTGTCTGTCTGTCTGTCTCTCTCTCTCTCTCTCTCTCTTTTCTCTCTGCCTTTTCCCCTTGGCCCCCCTCCCTCCCTTACCATCCCTCACCCTCTCTTGCCCTCTCTTTCCTTCCTTTACCCTCCCCTCTCTGTCTCCCTGTCCTTTTCTGCCTCCCTCTCCCTTTCCCTTTGCCTCTCCCCTTTCCTCCCCCACCACACACACACCAAATTCTCATCAGTGTCTCTGGAAAATATAGAAGATAACAGTGTTCATGATTACAAGCGAAATAGACTAACTAGGTAATTTAACAATAGGTGAATTTGTTGCTAGCCTAGTTGTTAGTTTAGAAGACTCCAGAAAAGTGAGAAGTGGCAGTTAGTGTTCCTGTTTGCTTTCTGTTGCTGTGATAAAACATTGACCAGGGCAGGTCCTGCCTACACCAGATCTCCACACTTCCAGACAGAAAGAACTCTGAACACACAGCTCACTCACTGGCCCTAACTGGCGAGCTCCCAGAGCCTTGCCCATCCATGCCATTGCCACACTCCCAGGCCTAGCTCAAAGTCCTGCAGCTCATGTACAGACCTAGTCTGAGTCAGGCTGGATTCTCACATTTCACATATAACCAATGAAAGAAGCCCACAGGCCAGGTCACAACAAAAACACAAACAATACGAAAGGTTAAGACGCATGTGCACACGAATACACACACAAATACACATACAAACACACACACACTGAGCACTAAAATAAGAATCACCTAGATGAATGCTGATACACAGAATTTAAAATAACAATCATAAATGCATAAACACAATCAGAGAAGTCAAATTTAAAGAAGACAAAATACTTCAATGAACACAGATAAACTTCAGAGTAACGTCTAAGAAAACAGCTGAGTAAAATTGTGAGAACAATTCAGAATTTCAAAACTGGATTCAGTAAAAAGAACTCTAAATACAAAAGAAAATTCAACCTGAAATGAACATGGAATTGAAAATTTCAGTAAGCCAATTAGCAAACAGAGGAAGTCCTTCCCAGTTGAATGGGACTTGAAGACAAAATAGAGGAACTAGACTGACCAACAACAGCAAAAAGCTGGGTGTAGTTGTGTGTGTGTTCAGTTCCAACAGCACAGGCAGGCAGATCTCTGTCAGTTCTAGACCAGCCAAAGTTATGATAATGAGATAACTGTCTCAAAAAAAAAAAAGAAAAGTAAAGTAAAGTACAAAAATAAAGAATGAAGAAAAGAAAGAGAAAGAAAAAAGTTAAAAAGGAACTTCAGAAACCATAAAAAATAAATCTTCATAGACGCATAGAAAACAGAGATGAAGCCCAAGATAATGGCATGGACCAGATCTTCAACAGGATCATACAAGCAAACTTCCCTCAAGTTAGGGGACGACATACTCACACATATATGAAAAGCACACAGAATACAACACAGACAGGACCAGAAAAGAAAATCCCCCAGAGCATACGATGGTTAAAACATTAAACATACAGGACGAAGAGGGGCTGACGGAAGCTGCAAGAGGAAAAAGCTACAAGCCACAGAGAAAGCATAACGAAAACACCAGCTGATATGCCAGCGTGGATGGGTAAATCTCACAAGACCCCGCTCTACATGAAGAGCTGTAGGCAACCATTGACTAGTGAGAGAGGTCATCAGTATCCAGAGATGAGCTCCTGACTACCCAGTTCAAGGGGTCAGCCCTGAACACATCTGTATACAGAACAATGATCTCAGAAGATTATGTACAGTGTGTGTGTGTGTGTGTGTGTGTGTGTGTGTGTGACAATTAGCAAAGAAGCCATTAGTTTGAGAGGGAGTTGCAAGGAGAGGGGGCACTGGAGAGGGAGTTGCGGGGAGAGGGGCACTGGAAAAGTTGAAGGGGAGAGACAGGCGTTGGTAAAATTGACATAAGTACAGTACTCCTGTGTGAAATTCTAAAGAATGTTAAAGTTATAAATCAGGGGGGAAAGCTTGGCAGCATGGTTTAGCAGATAAAGGCCCTTCCTTCTCAAGTCTGGCTATCTGAGTTCAATCCCCAGAACCTACACGCAGGTGTGCAGGGAGAAGGGACTCCAGAGAGTCATCTCCTGAGCTCCAAAATGTGTTGTAGCAGCTCTCTCTCTCTCTCTCTCTCTCTCTCACGCACACACACACTTTTAAGTAAATAAATATAAACCCACTGACCAAAACCAACTTGGGGGACCTCTTAGTTTGAATGAGAAATGCCCCATAGGCTCAGATATTTGAACATTGTCCCTATCGGTAGCACTGTTTTCAGAGGTTTAGGAGTTGTGGCTTTGCTGAGGGAAGTGCAGCAGTGGGGCCAGGTTTTGAGGTTACACAGTGTTGCTGAGGGAAGTGCAGCAGTGGGGCCAGGTTTTGAGGTTACACAGTGTTGCTCTGCTTGCCCTTTGCTCTCTCTGCTTTGCTAACAGTTGGTGGTGTGATTGGTCAGCTTCCTGCTCTAACAGCTACCGTGCCTGCCACCTGATCCCACATTATCCCTCTATGATGGACTCTTCTCCTTCTTCCATAAGTCACTTTTGATCACGGTGTTTTATTGCAGCAACAGAAGAAAAAGCTAATATGAGGGGAAAGGAGTTTATCTGAGTTACACTCTATTTCAACAGTCCATCATTGAGGGAAATCAGGGCAAGGATTTAAACAGAAACCCGGAGGCAGGAACTGAAGCAGAGACCACGGAGGAACGCCCTTTCCTGACTCTGGCTTGCTCATCTACCTTTCTATACAGCTCAGGCCCTGTTTAGAGATGGCACTGTCTGCAGTAGGCTAGGCCCTGCTACATCAGTTATCAATAGACATGACCACAGGCCAAATGAGTGGAGGCAGTTCCTCAGTTGTGTGCCTTTCTTTTCCCAGATATGACAAGTTGACAACGGAGATTAGCCAGCACAAGTCTATCCCTTGTGAAGTTGACACACAATCACACCGTTGTTAAACCACAAGTCTTCTTTCTTTTGTCCTCAAGATCTCATGTTAACATCAAAGTCCAACTTTTAAAAGTTTCAGTCTTCAACATTTTTCATACTTTAAAAGTCGAAGGTCTCTATAAAATACAGTAGTACATTCATGGTGGCGCACGCCTTTAATCCCAGCACTGTGGAGGCAGAGGCAGTTGGATCTTCGTGAATTCAAGGTCAGCCTACAAAACAAGTTCCAAGCCATGCAGGGCTCCATGGAGATGTCCTGTCTCTAAAAGAAAACAAAACACAGTCTCTTAACTGTGGGATCCTATAAAATCAAAAATAAGTTACATTCTTTCTCATTCCAAGTGGGAAAAATAAGGGCATAGTTACAACCAAATCAAAGTGAAACCAAAATCTAGTGATGTAAATCTCTAAATGTCTGGCATCATGGACTCACCCGTGATCTCCTGGGCTCCAAAGGGCTTGGACAGTCACACCTCTCTGACATCTTTAATACTACTCACACCTTGCCCAGAAGATTCAGGCTGACCCACTGTCCTGGGGAGTCCTCTCATGGTCCTGGCATGATTATGCTGGGACTTCCACTGCATCTGAGCCTGTGCCCTCACCAATTACCTCCCCTGACTCCTTCAGGGACTTTGACCATGCCACATGGTACCGACCTCACTTTGTCTCCACAACCCCTTCCATCCCGGGGTTTCCACTACAACTGATACTGAAACTTCACCAACGGCCCCCCCTGGCCTCTCAGAGGCCTAAGCCTCATCTGCTCTCCATGACTCTCCCATTCCTTCAAAACCACTACCATGTAGGAGATCCTTACCATGATGTGGAGATTCTTACACATTGCCAAATTTGGCATCAACTTGAGAAATAGCCTTGACCACATTTGGACTACCACTTCTGTGCACTGACCCTGTGGAAATGCTCCCCAAATGATTTTATCTCAGGGATACTGGTCTCCGATTCATCACAGCTAATTTTTCAGACTCAGCGGACCAGCATCTACTGTGTCCCAATGAAGCACGGGTTTCATTACCACAGATGCTTAATTCAAATTATCACACAAACGGCCCTGATCGAGTCTATGAGGGAATCACAGACTTGGCTCTGAAACTTCATAAGCCAGGCACCCATGTCTGCATTGCTTTCAGCTCTTTTCCCTTCTAAGTCCCACAGAACAGCTCACTAGGTTCTCAGAACTCAGCAACCTTTCCAGCCCAAAGTACAATTCTTTACATAATTCTTCACAAAACAACATAACAGGCCTGTCAGAGCAACACCAAATTCTGGTTTGCTTTATGTGACTTTGACAGAAGACAAACAAAACCAACATGAGGGAGGAAAGAGCTTATTTGGCTTCTACTTCCACCTCACAGTCCTTCGCTGTGGGAAGCAAAGGCAGGAACTGAAGCAGAGACGGTGGAGGAGTGCTGCTTACTGCCCACTCCCTCTGGCTTGCTCAGTCACCTTTCTTGTACAGTAGCCCAGGTGTAGCACTGCCCCTCACGGGGCGGGCCAGCCTATGCTACATCAGTTAGCAGTGGAGAAAATGCCCCACAGATGTGCCCAGAGGCCAAACTGATGGCGGCAGCTCCCCAACTGAGGTTCCCTCTTCTCAGGTATATCAAGCTGACAACTAAGATTAACTTTCACAAATAGCCTATAAGAATTCCCACAGAAGCCAGGTGGTAGTGGCTCACACCCAGCACTCGGGAGGCAGAGGCAGGTGGATTTCTGTGAGCTTGAGGCCAGCTTGGTCTACAAGAGCTAGTTCCAGGACAGCTAGGACTGTTACACAAAGAAACCTTCTCTCGGGAAAGAAAAAAATCCCACAGAACTGTGTCACAGGCATAATTACAGAGGCATGATCTGCTCACTCTGCCTCTCCCCGTCTCTGGGCCCAGACCTCCTTTACACAGTGCAAGCCCACCTGCTTAGAGATAATACACACACACACACACACACACACACACACACACACACACACAGACACCATGCCAGTACTGCCACTTAGAGGAAAGCAAGAAAAGATGGATAAGGCATCAAGGATAAAGGAGGGGAGAAAACATCCATGCTGGATCACCCTGCAAACTGGTGGTGGCAGCGTAACCGATGGGTTTGTGGTTTCGAGGTGGATGGAGCCTGGAACCCACCACGTCCACTTCAACCAGATAATATCTTTATCTCCCTGGTACCTCACCTCCTTCAGGAGGACAGAGCAGAGTCATACAGAGGTCAGTGGCTGACCGCTGCCTTTGACTGAAACCCATCTACCTCTGCTTCTCAGTTGACAAAGGATGTTATTGTAATAAGGCCTAAACGGATTAGCAAGAAGTTGCTTTTGCTCAGGAATGTCAGCCCTGATGCCATATGTTGTCGGAAACACTAGAAATCTAGGCATTCACGTAGATTTGCTGTCATTTCTGCCTGCCACAGCCCTTAAAGCAGTGGTTCTCAACCTTCCTAATCCTGCGACCCTTTAACACAGCTTCTCATGTTGTGGTGACCCCCAGCCATAAAATTATTTTCGCTGCTGCTTCATAACTGTGAATTTGCTACTGTTATGAATCGTAATATAAAATATCTGATTGCAGGATGTCTGAAATGTGATGCCCCCCCCAAAGGGGTCATGACCCTGGACTGAGAATCACCACCTTGGAGAGACATAGACCTTCCACTAAGAGGCAGTCTTGAAGTATGCCTTTTCTCCCATCTGCTCTTACTAACTTCATTTAATAATACTCTGCTTTCCACTGAGTCCTCCAATGGCCATCTTACTAGGCCAAGGGAACTCAATCGAGCTCTTAAATCCATTAAGAAATTCCCGAGGGGGCTGGAGAGATGGCTCAGCGGTTAAGAGCATTGCCTGCTCTTCCAAAGGTCCTGAGTTCAATTCCCAGCAACCACATGGTGGCTCACAACCATCTGTAATGAGGTCTGGTGCCCTCTTCTGGCCTACAGGGATACACACAGATAGAATACTGTATACATAATAAATAAATAAATAAATATTAAAAAAAAAAGAAATTCCCGAGGGCAGCAATTCTCAAACTGCAGCCTGTGACCCCTTTGTCAAACCTCTGTCTCCAAATATACATACATATATACATATATGCATACATACATATACTACATTTGCATTACGATTCATAACAGTAGCAAAATTACATATATGAAGTAGTAACAAAAATCATTTTATGACTTGGGGGAGTCACCACAAGATGAGGAATTGTATTAAAGGGTCACAGCATTAGGAAGGTTGAGAACCACTTTCTTAGGGGCAAGGGACAGTTCAACAGTTAAACACACTTGTTCTCACAGACACCAGAGTTTAATTCCTGGACTCATATTGGGTGGCTGACAACTACCTTAACTCCAGTTCTAGAAGATCTGATGCCCTCTTCTGGCCTCCTTGGGCAGTGGCATACATTTGGCAAACACACATACAGAAGTATACACATATGAACAATTAAAAATAAACATAAATTTATTTTTAATTTATCCCTAATCCCGTCTGATTGGTCGGTGTCCTATTAAGAGAATACTGGAGATACACAGCAGATGCCAGGATCTGAGTGTACAGAAGGGAGCATCAGGGGACATCAGAATTGCCCACAGTGCCATGCACAACTTCCAGCCTCGGCATGGTGAGAATGTATATGCCTGCTGCTTATGCCACCGCCTGCAGTGCTTCATCATGGCAGCCCTAGACAGGGACACGTACCAAAAGGAAAATTCCAGACAAATGCTCAGGCATGCCTTGTAAGGGACAGGAAGCCCTAAAGTCACAACTGAGTATGGACAGAGCAAGAACTGATTCAAAAGTTGTCCTGGGCCTCTTCACAGGCCCTCGTGTGAACCGGTATGTCTGAATTAATACAGAGCTACAAATCATAGGAAATTCTCTTAAGAGTTTCCATTCTAAATCTCCAGGGACTTTCCCAGCATGGTGCACTTTGGGAATCGCTATTATTACTAGCATGTAAAACTCCTATGGTGGCAGATCCGTTCAACAAAAACACACCAAGATGTTTTTCCCCCAGAACTCAACAGTGCACCAAAAGTAATCCAGAAAAAAACAGGTGAGATGTTTAATGCCTATAATACTAGCACTCAGAAGGCTGGGGCAGGAGGATGGCTGTGAGTAGATCAGCCTGGACTACATGGTGAGTTCCATATCAGTGGGTTACAGAATGAAACCTCATTTCAATAAATACTAAGAAAATTTGAACTCCATATATTTGAATTTTTCCAATATATTTTTATCTAAATTTCTTTTATTCTCATTTATATGTATGTATATATCCATGTCACATGTGTGTGGATGCCTGTGGAGGACAGGAGAGGACATCAAATTCTGCAGATCTGGAGTTGCAAGTGGTTATGAGTCACCCAATGTGGGTGCGGGGAACCACATTGTTGTACCCTGGAAGAGCAGCAAACACTCAACAACTGAGCCATTTTCCAGTCCCTAAATTTTCTAATAAGACCCAGATTTAACAAAACTCTTATGATTACCATCCTCTATTCAAGACCTAAAAACAAACAGCTGCATCGATTCCTTGGGCACAACCAAGAAAAGGGTCAACCAAGGCTGCATCCATATGAACAGTGAGCATCTGCCCCTGGCGAACCCATGCAGGGAGGACTCAGCAGCAGGAGCTTTGACCAGCATGAGGAGGGGAGGGAGCCGGCTCCCACTTCTCAAAGGCTCTCCTCAAAGAATGACCCCAATAGACACGTGAGTGGCGGCACTGCAATGCCTTGCGGAAAGTCTCTCTATCATTGTAGCCGGTTCCGTTTATTCTGACCTGCTCTATTTCACACCAGAATAACTTTGGAGCAATCTAATACAGTTTGGCAGAAATATTTCCTGGGGAATAAAAAGAAACCCAGCTGTTGCGATATCATTCTTTCTTTATTATAAGCTATCAAAGACTGGAAGGGGGAGGGAGGGAGTGTCGACTCACATCAGGGAGTTGAAAAGATTTAAACCAGGAGAGCCAACAGTAAGAAAAGACTGTGCTCTAGCCTGAGATGTATGCAAAGTCGAGAAAAATAGACCCACCACAAGGCCCTGTGCAGCACAGCAAGCCTTAAGGGAAGAAAGACAGGGCTTAATGAATCTACCTCATGGAAAGAAAATGGTCCCCCAAATTTCCATTCCGTTGTCATGACAACTAGTACTCCATCGTTGCCGTAGTAACCAGATGAAAAGCATTAGTCTAAAAACAAGCTGTCTGATTGGGTGGCCATCAGAAGCCATTAGCCACCACACAACACGGAGAAGGCTGCTCTGCCATCACCCTGGCCGGTTTCTACCTTCCAGTGTTTCAGCTTTCCCGGGAGCTTCCCGCAGAGCCACATGTTGGGAGGAGAACCCATTTCAACAAGTGTCTAATAATTACACCTCAATGAATTCAAGATGATTTGTTGTCTAATATCCAAGATATGCAGTACTGTAAGAAAGCCACACCCTCTCTGATGCCTTTTCAGTTTAATCATGCCCTTCGGCAATAACATCAAGGCAGTTACTGGTCACCGGCAGCAAGTTGCTCTCTCTGTTAGAGGATGTACTGACAAGCTGAATGAAGAGGAAGTTTGAAAGGTTGTATGAACTTTGCATGAAGACATATAAACTGGCATTTACAACATTAAAATGTTGCTTTCAGATTCATTTATGTGTCTGAGTGTTTTATGTGCATGTATGTACATGCATCACAAGCATGCCTGGTGACGTCACAGACCAGAAGAGGTCAGCAGATCTCTTGGAACTGGTGTCAGGGATGACTGTATACTGGACACCAAACCATATCCTCTGCATGAGCAACAAGTGCTCTTAGCCACTGAATCATCCTTCCAGCCCCAATGTCTTGGTTTCTTTTTTGTTTTCTTTTTGAAACAGGTTTTCACTGTGCAGCTTGGCCCAGACCTTGCTGTGTAGTCCAGGCTTTGCCTCAGATTCAGAGACCCACTTGTCTCCGCTTCCTGGGTGCTGGAATTAAAGGTGTGCATGACCATGCCAGGCCTCAGTGTCTTATTTTAAAACCTGTGCTTGCTTAAAGCTGTTGCATTTTTTAAAAACATTTTCCCCACCTGATAGTTTTCCTTGGTACTTGCTCAAAGCAAACAGTCCATGTATTTATAGACATTTGAAGAATGCTCTTAGAAGCAGAGATGCCTAGAATGTCCTGCTCCCATCCCAAGCCCTGCCCCTATCCTCAACCCTTCCTCTACCGTTCCTCTAGTTGGTAACACTTTTAATCGGCGTGCACTGTTGGGAAAGATGTTTTAAAATGCCCAGCTGTGGGCTCTCAGGAAATACGAAGCCACCAGCGGGCAGCACCCAAACTACTAAGGTAATGGGAGGTAATGGGTATTAAAATGCAGCCTGGCACAAGGCTGAGGACAGGAAGGGGTCTTGCCGTGACACTGGTTTTCAGATCACCTACAATTAAGTTTTTGCAATGCTTTTATGAATTCAGCAAACATTTCATAGCTCTTGCTGTAAGTGCTCAGTGTGCGTACATAGATGGAGGGCAAGACTTCCCTTCACAGTTTATACAGGCTGAGTAGGTCCCGAATGCCTGTATTCGAGAATGGAACTGTTCTGTCATACCATGGAAATAGTGGGGTGCACCAACCCCAAGCAGAATTTGGTGCTGCCATTGCTGTAGGATGTGCCAGGTTCTGTGCTAACAGCACCAATGTTAGCAAAAAACAGGCTGAGACACTGGAAGCTTACAAGACAGAAAGGAAGTAACTTGGGGATAAATGTCCATCTACTTATAATCAAAATGGAGGCTCTGCGGCAAAGCCTAAGGGCCCCTTGTCTAAAGAGTCTGGACAATGCTGGGAGGGGGCAGGCTGGGGAATCCTGACAAATGATGGTTGAGATTAAGGATGCAAGGGAAAGGCAGAGTGGGTTATGATAAAAGATGGTGGGTTATGGCACCTGTACCACCTGAAACCACAATCTGGCAAGAGTGTAGGAATTTAAAAACACACAGAGACATGGGTCACTCTTGAAACAAGAATGCCAATTTTATTGTGTTCCAGGGCAACTTATATAGGGCTCTCCTTGACTAACGGCCATGCCCTAGCTCTCAGGATCTCTCAGCTGCGAGCCCACCAGAAACCACTCCCCTGCCATCAGGAACTCATGAGGGTCTCATGCCCGGAGCAGCTGCAAGCACGGGAAAACAAGCCATTTACTCCAGCAGGCAAGGGGTCACAGAAAATTCAGGGTCTGAGAGTCTGCAGTCCCCAACAGCAGGTAAGGAAAAACATTCAAGACACAGGGAACAGCTTGGGCTGCGCTAATGATCCAAAGAGTCATTGAACAATCATGAAAGGTGGCTGGGGTTGGACAGGGAGTGACAAGCATTGTATACCCCCTGACAACACACTATAATATTCATTACAAAATACAACCTTCAGTCATTAAACCATGTACCAATGCACCATGTACTATTTATTATGCTCCCCAATGAATTTAATATGATTTTAGTTTGAATATATAGATGGAAATAACTTGTATTTGGGTTTGGGAATATTATTAATGGAAACCTAATTGTATATGAGATTCAAATGGAAGATTTTGACCCCACTAGCAATGCCTC
The DNA here is from genome assembly GCA_004026605.1 of Ondatra zibethicus. Classification (NCBI taxonomy): domain Eukaryota; kingdom Metazoa; phylum Chordata; class Mammalia; order Rodentia; family Cricetidae; genus Ondatra; species Ondatra zibethicus. The sequence goes on along the minus strand of PVIU01007595.1, from coordinate 8,198 downwards.
AGTACCATATGCGACAGGCGGGAAAGAGGAAGAAGTAGAACCTGTTCCTGATGGTGAGTCACACACCCAGAAACGTGGGCAAATCATCCAGAGTATTTGGAAGTTGAGTCATGGGGCAAGCTTTATGTAAAACATCTGCACTACACCCAAGGAGAGATTTGCCTTGGGAAGTAAAGCAGGCTACTTCATGGGGTCTCCTGAATTACCTGGCCAGGCACCGCTGTGATGGGGGAGTAGGGAGGGAGGGGGGAGTTATTTGCAGATCTGTTCTGAGCCTCCAGAGGAAATCAGTTCTTCCTTTTAAGAAAGAATTTTGTAATAGTTGTTCCCTATCTTCTTCAACTCTCTCAGGAGCAGAAGTCGAGGCACAGCTGGCACCAAGAGGACACTGTTACCTGTTCATAAGAATTTAGGACTTTTTATAGTGTGAGGAAGTGCAAACACCACTGAACTAGATGACTCAGGGAAACCCTCTGACCCGGAATAGTAGCAGACCCATGTGGTCTCTTCCCAGCCACTTGGAAATGAAAGGGCTCCTACCAATGGTCATCATCATGACTGGTAATAATCACCTCTGCTGTCTCAGCTCCACAGAGTAACAGAGCCCAAGGCTGATATGACAGGGTAAGGCTGGGACAAGCCTGGACGGAGACCTCAGAGCATCCATGGGTTCAGAGGTAACTTCGGTGCCAATGAAGGACTCACAAAGGCATAGACACGATTTCCATGCCATAAGGAGACAGAGAGCCCTTCTATGGGTCTGTATGCCAGAGTCTCAGGGGTTTCAGTTTGGAAGGAGACTTATTCTCCATAGATCTACCTCTAAGCTATGTTATCACCATCCTTGTCCTGGGGAGGGGAGGGGAGAGGAAGGGAGAAGGACAGAGGAAGAGGAGGCTTCTGAAAAGGTTAAATGGCTGTAGGGGAGAAATTCAACACTTACCCAGGTAAGTCCTCTTAGGGGGGCTTCACATTAGGGGTACTCAATATTTAGAAGGTCTGATCAGGTGTAAATAAGCTTAATTTTATGTATTTGTTCTGCCTTTAACATAACCCCATGATAACACCATCAAAGACTTAGTTGAGCCAGGCAGTGGTGGCGCACACCTTTAATCCCAGCAGTTGGGAGGCAGAAGCAGGCGGATCTCTGTGAGTTCGAGACCAGCCTGGTCTACAGAGCTAGTTCCAGGACAGGCTCCAAAGCCACAGAGAAACCCTGTCTCAAAAAAACAAACAAACAAAAAAAGACTTAGTTGAAATATCCAGAGATGCTCCTGGGATCCCCCAAGGTAAGAACCAATGACTGAGTCACTTATACCATGTAATTGCCATGTGTCAGAAGGTTATCTTCGCTGGAGGGCCTTTCCTTCTATGCAAGTTTTTGGATCAGAAGAAAGGAACGATACTAAGTGAATAAACCAAATGACTATGCTAAGGTCAACTTCCCAAATGGAAGCTAACCCAAAAAGGAAGTCCCTTCCCTTGTCTCTTCTTTCTTGTTAAATCATAAGTCATGTGTCACACCTCACAAGGTAACAAAGGAGAGAAAACTTTTTTTTTAATTCCTTTTGAAGATTTGAAATCTTATAGCACTTCAGGATCATGAGTAGCTTGGAAGAGTGGAGTCCACTGGGGGAACCAACCACATTTCCCCCGGAGACCCTGATATAAAGTGCAAAGCTGAGTACCACAATATTGGTGCAAAGTGGATGAAACCCTGAAGTGTGATGCCATTCTTCCAATGGGTGACATCAGAGAACGATAGAAAAGGAGGTGCTCAGAGCCTAAGAAGGCGGAGGAGTTGATAGGTTACGATGGTTACGAGGTAAGATTTGGAGATTAACAGTCTTCAAAGTCTAATCTTTGTGTCTGCCTCATATGTGATTCCGGGAGAAAGCTGTTGACCTGCCTACAAAATCAGAAACTGCTTTAGTGGGCAACATCAAGGTGCTTGAGTCACATCCTCAACTTTGAGAATCAGTTCCCTAGATTTAAGGTTCTCAGCCTGAGACTTATGAACTTCAGTGAGGAAAAACTGTAGCTTGGGGGACAGAGAGATGGCTGTTCTTCTAGAGAGCCATTCCAAGCAGCCACATGGCAGCTCACAACCACCTGTGGGCTGGCTCCAGGGGAGCAGACAGCCTCTTTGGCCCTCCACTGACACCAGGCATGCACATGCCTGCAGGCAGAACATTCATATACACATAATTTTTTTGAAAATTAAACAAAAACCCTACAGCCTCATTTTCCCTTACCTCTCACAAAAAAATTAGTATATCCTTCTATTGCAGAAGGCAGTACAAATATGATAATTATTAAGACCAAGTGTTACATCTTGTTAGCCACTGCATTAAGGCCAGGTATGGCCACTCATTCCTTTAACCCCAGCACTCAAGACGCAGAGGTGGGAAGATCGCTGTGAGTTCAAAGCCAGCCTAGTCTACATAGCAAGTCGCAGGCTAGCCAGAGGTACACCTGAGACGCTGTCTAAGAAACAAACACATGCAGTATCACAGATTTCAGAGTACTTTTACAGGGACAGTGAGATGACCAGCTGTAAAGGCACCTGCTCCCAAGACTGGAAATTTGAGTCTGTCCTTGGGCCCACATAGTGTAAAGAGAAATGACTCCTGCAAGGGGTGTGCACATGCATGTGTGTGTGTGTGTGTGTGTGCGTGTAAAGAGAATGTAAATTTTAAATAGATAAAATATTTTTATAATTATATGTCACAGGTTTTAGTGTAAAGAATAAATGTCTAGTCTAGAAAGATTCTAAAGAAAACTGAGCAAAGGCTTAGAGAGAGAAAATACAGAGTAAGGCAAGGCAAGAGTTCAGTTTGACAGAAACCTGAGATAAAGCAAGAAAACTGATCCTTCCAAGTGGACCCTTCCCAGCAGGCTCTGCAGAGCTGCTGACTCGGAATTTTTTTTCTTTTTCTTTTTTTTTTAGAAAAAAAAAACCCACAAAAAACAAAGTAGACATATAAATCACTAGGACTGGAGAGATGGCTCAGTGTTAATACAGACAGACAGATGGACAGACGGACGGAAGATAGATAGATAGATAGATAGATAGATAGATAGATAGATAGATAGATTACTTTGTCAGGGTAGGAAATGCAGCTGATATTCAAAGAAACAGAAAGCAAGAGACAAGATAGAAGATAAGATTTCTAAGAAAGTTGAATGAATAAAAACTCAGCAGTTGGGGCTGGGGCTCAGTGGTGAAGGCCATGTGTGACTTACTCTTGGAGAGGACCCGAGTTCAGAGTCCAGCACCCATGTCAGGTGACTCACCATTGCCTGGAACTCCAGCTCCAGAGTATCTGGGATCTGCCCCCTGCTCTGGCCTCCACAGACCCCTGCACAAACCCACACCTGTGCACATCATTTTCAAAATTAAAAAGTTAGAGAGACCCTGCTGAGGATTTACCATTGAGAGAGAAGAATCAAAACAACTCCAAAGCTTCAGGCGCCCCCACGGATAAACGGGAAGGAGGTCAAGCTGAAATGGTTTCGGGGGGAGCATGGAATTGAAAACACCCCAGTGTGGTTTCAGGAAAGACAAATGTTCAAGACCTCCTGATGAGGAGTGTCCCCACAATGGGGCGGAGGGGGTTTATCCTGAAGGCCCCTTGGGGGTTCCAATGAACCCCTGCAATTACAGTAGAAAACTCTGTGCTCACGGATATTGGGAAAGAGATGTACATTTTCAATACAAACTCAAGACGCACATGGATTCCCGCCCTCCGTCTTGAAGACATGCTCTCTGTTTGCCCCTCTAGAAGTGCCACAAGCGAGGTGGCCCAGTCCCTTTTCAGAGGGAAAAATACTTATTTAGGTTCACAGTTTCAGAGATTTTTAGTCCATAGTCAGTCGGTTCCATTGTTTTGAGGCCAGAAAATTAAAGCTGTTTCTCACTCTATGGCCATAAAAGGCAGAGAGAAAGGCCAGGGACCCACTATCCCCTTCAAGTACTGGTCCTATGACCTAGCTTGTTCTCAGTCTCTCTTCCTACTGCAGCCACCGTAGGCTGAACACCAAAGCCATCTACCTTTGTAAGAGCCAAACAACAGCAGAAGGTAAACCCTCACATCTGAGAACTGGAAGAAGGAGCGTGTATCTCAAAATAAACCAAAAACGTCCACGGGCTGAAGAGGGGCGATTGCAGTATCCCAGATGGCTGAGTCTGCAGAGGGTTAACTACACAGTCACCAGCTCAGGAAATGTCTTGGTTATAATTCTGGGTGTGGTGGCACGTTCCTTTAACCCTAGCACACTGGAGGACACTGGGTAAGAAAATGGGACTGGAGAGATGGCTCAGCAGTTAAGAGCATTTGTTGCTCTTGCAGAGGGTCCAGGTTTGGTTCCTAGCTCCCACATGGTGGTTCACAACCACCTGTCTGACAACCTCTTCTCACCTCTGAGCACGCCGGAAATGAATGTGGTGCGCACACATCACCAGAAACACTGTAAAGTTCAGTGGAAATCACAGTCCTGTTTCTTGCTCATTTCTTGGGCGGTTCAGCTGGAGTTTCTACTGTCCAGAGAAGCCAAGGGGCACCCACTGTTCCTAGATAGACAGCGTCTACCTAGTGGGTAGGAGTTGGGTTAGCACCCTTTACTGGATACCACAATATATTCTTATTCTCAGGCTCGCTAAAAAAGTCGCAATTACCCTTATTTATTTATTTATTTATTTATTTATTTATTTATTTATTTATTTTAATGCAAAACCTCTTAAAAAGAGTTTGGATGCTTAAAGAGGTCGCCTACCCCTAAGAGGGGGGGAGGGGAAGAGGGAGAGGGACAAGGAGAGAAGGAGGAAAGGAAGGAGGAAGAAAGAAGGAAGGAGGAGGAAGAAGAAGAAAGAAGGGGGAGGGGTGGGGAAGAGGGAGGAGGAGAAGAAACACTACCAATCTCCAAAATACAAGCTTTGTAGACTAGGCTGGCTTTGAACCCACAGAGATCTGCCTGTCTCTGCCTCCCAAGAGCAGGGATTAAAGGCAGGTGCCGCCACCACCCACCAGCTGCTCTGGAAGTACAACCCTCGGCCTGCAATATCAGTAACTGAAACGTTGCTGGAGGTACACACTGTAGGGCTCTCCACACCCACTAAGTTAGTCTCACGTTGTCTCTGCCCACAGGGGATTCTGATAGACAATGAACCAATTATCCACAGGCAAGTTTCTTGAAACTTGAGAGTCACAGCTCAGGCAAGATGTGAAGGGAAGATTTAAGTGTAACAAGTTTGAGATCTGTTTCTTGCTGTAGTGGTTACAGGCCCTTCTAGTGTCTGGCTGTCTAGTTCCCAGCTTTAGCACAGTTAATGTCCCCCAGTTACTGTGTGAATTCTGGAACACTGCAAAGGAGCAGTTCACACCTCCTTCTGCTTCTGCTTTGGGCACAGCTAACACTGAGACCAGTAGGAGCTCAGAGGGATTGGAGTGTGCCTCACGGACACAGGTCAGCCAGCTGTACGCCTGCAATCTCAGATCAAATCAGACTTTCAAATATAACTGCATTCCGGAACCACGCTACAATTACCAGACCAGCAAAAACGCAGTTATCCTTAGGGACAAAGTCAGCGAAAGGACCGTCTTCCTCCCGTTGGCAGGTCCTACTCTTTCTCTGCTCTCGCTGGGGCACGTAACTTACAAATACAGGTTAGTGGTTAGTCATCTACCAATCAAAGTTGTGGCCATATTAGGTATGTTTTAAAGGTTAAACAGAGATATATTTTAGACAGATGTTCTTCATACACTACAGAGAACAACAGAATATGACTTTTTTTTTTAATAACGTAAGGCTTTTCATGACAGTGAGGAGCCATGAAGCGTGCACTCCAATACAGTTGCCGCCAGGACCCACTCTGAGCCAGTGTTCAGAGCCCCGGATCATGTGGAGGAGAGGGTTACCAAAAAGGGCCGCTAATTGCCTCCCTCTGTTCTTCAACATTGATACCTTACACATATTATATGGTTTTCAGCTTAAAGCACCCCTAAAACAGGCCGTGTCATCCAAACCGGATTGAGTAACCAGGCAGATAAGTCACGGCGCTTCCATTAACAACGCCGCAGCCGCGCGGGGTTGCACAATGCCACGGGAAGTCTCCACAACAGAGGAGCTCATCCAGTCCGTTTCTTCTGACTCATTTCCTCTGGAGAACTTACTCAGAATAAATCAGGCATGGGGCCACAAAATAATTACATTGGCAACAGGAACCCAGCAGAAAAGTAAAAGAGGAACAGCAAAATCACTCTGCCTTCAGGGCTTCTGCAGAGGGTTAGTCGCCCAGTGTGGCTTTTAAGTTCTCATTTAGAAAGAAAGGGAGGAAGCCCTTCCTTTTCTTAAGTTCCTTAAGACTTTAAAGGGTAAAAAAATCAGAGACTAATTTAATGCCCTTATACACTAATTAGAAAAAAAAAAAAACATTAGCCAGGCGGCGGTGGTGGTGCACACCTTTAAATCTAGTACTCAGGAGGCAGAGGCAGGCGGATATCTGTGAGTTCGAGGCCAGCCTGGTTTACAGAGTAAGTTTCAGGACAGCCAGGGCTGTTACACAGAGAAACCTTGTCTCAAAAGAAAGAAAGAAAAAAACCTTTAAAAAAGAAAAGAAAAATAGACTAAACGTAATCTGATGTGGGAATCCCCTCAGTATGCTGTGAACGTTTTATTGCCATTGGTTAATAAAGAAGATACTTCAGGACAGAAACGTAGAGAGAGAGTAGGTGGAGTCAGAGAGATGCCACATAGCCGCCAGCACACCGGTACTGATAAACCACGAGCCTTATGGTAAAATATAAAATAATAGAAATGGGTTAAGATATACAAGCTAGCTAGCAACGCGCTTAAGTGATTGAACAAGCAGTGTTTTAATTAATACAGTTTCTGTGTGATCATTTTGGGTCTGGGAGGCCAGGAACCAACAAGCAGCTTCCGTCTACAATAATCTTTCATTTTTAAAAAATATGTCACAAAAATACATTGTTTTAGTTTGCTTTCTATTGCTGTGATAAGCACTGTGGCCAAAAGCAATTTGGAAAGGAAAGGGTTTACTTGAACTCACAGATGCCAGTCCATCATTGAAGGAAGTCAAGACCAAAGCTTGAGGCAGGAATTGGAGACCATGCAGGAATGTTGCTTAATGGCTGGCTTTCAGGCTTGCCTCAGTCACATATCTAAGGCCCACCTACCTAGGAATGGTGCTGCCTACAGTGGTCTGGGCTCTCCCACATCAATCAGCAATTAAGAAAATACCCCACAGATATGCCCACAAGCCAATCTGATGGGGGCAGTTCCTTAGCTGAGGTTACCCCTTCCCAGGTGTGTCATCTGTCATAGCGTGGAAAGATTTTTATCTGAATTAGATTTTACAGCTAAATTTGTCTGTTAAATACAGTTCTGCTTTGCTGTAGCTGGCTAAAGGGTGTGTACTCATGATGGGGTGGGACACCATTACACTCACCCCATAGTGTCGACACTTACCTTTTCCCATTTTCTTGCCTTACTAAAAATGACCAACTAGTTGAGAAAATAAAACCAAAATAAAAAATGGTTAGTGTCGGATGTGGTTTTCCTCAAACTGGAGCAAATCACTGGGGCATGCTCTGGCTCCCTGGAACACAAGGTAAAGAAGGAACGGAGCAAAAGTGGATTCATGGAACACAGCAGGAGGGATGGGAAAGGAGGGGAGAGAGGAAACGCAAGGGAAACAGACAACAGCAAAGGGGGAAAAATTAGCCAGAAGCAAGAAGGGAAAGTCATAATATTTACATAGACTATCTTGTGTCAAGATGGAAAATGGTTCTGTTTTGTTTCAAATCTAAAGTTAAGCCTAAGATGGAAAAAAAAAAAAACCCTAAGGAATGCTGAGAACAGGATTCCTTGGGGAAGAGCCCAGTTGGTTATCCTATACAAGTGCCCAGTCCTGAAATCATATACATACAGGTAACATTATAGGGACTAAGCAGATTGTATTTATATATTTAGGAGTGAGTGTGTGTGTGTGTGTGTGTGTGTAAGCAGATTGTATTTATATATTTAGGAGTGTGTGTGTGTGTCTGTGTGTGTAAGCACATTGTATTTATATATTTAGGAGTGTGTGTGTGTGTAAGCAGATTGTATTTATATATTTAGGAGTGTGTGTGTGTGTGTGTAAGCAGATTGTATTTATATATTTAGGAGTGTGTGTGTGT